>MDKI01277081.1:0-28126 GCA_005239505.1 Nicotiana paniculata | reverse complement strand
TGATCCTCACCCTTCCCACAATCACCTCCCACTATCAATTTCCCCAAATAACCATCCAGTTAAAAGTAATTCCAGATCTGGGAACCCAGAAACCCTAGTTCCCTTGTTTGGCCAATTCGAAGATTTTTAATAGCTCTAACCTACACGGATCGATAGCTCTATATGAAAGCTATCTATTTCTGTGGGTTTGAGTCATTTTTCAAACCCGACGGAGTCCGGCCAAGGTCCAATGACCCCCAAGTTTTTCGGCCAAAACTGTTTAGAAAATAAATGGGTATCTCCTTCTCCTTTTTTAGGATTTTTATTGTGAAAAAATCATGAACAATTAATAGGTTTAATTATTGTTTTTCATTAGTCTTTTTTATACCAGATTATTTCTCTTGTCATTTTACTCCTGTCAGCTTGAATGTTCTCTTCTTGTAATTAATTCAGAAACCAGAATAGATTTCCTTGTTTAGAAGATAACTTAAGATTCTCATGGTTGTACCACTGCGTATCTGTTTCCTATCCTTAATTCATGTTTAATCAACTGACCTTGCGTATTGTTAGTTCACACATGCATGCTTAGGTTAATTGAACCCTGTTTTGGAAATTGGAATGATATAGTTCAGGTTTTTGATAATCCATGAGTTTTAAGTTTGCTTCATGGGCTTGCATTAGTTGATTGACCATGTTTAGTTTCACTGTATATTATGCTCAGCTAATCCATCCCCTAACATGTTTTCTTATTTTTAGTTTATTGTTAAAATTGATTTCGCCTCGACTCATCTTTGATTTTGTAGTCTGATTAGTTAACTATTAATTAGTTTGATTAGGTATACCCTTGAAACTGAGATAACTAACAATATAATTGGAAACTGACTCTAAGGACCTGAACTAACTAACCTAGAACCTGAAAATAGCTCACCTAAAATCAAAGATTGATTAGTGATGTTAACCATCTCAAGTAGTCAACATTTAATAAGCTAATTACACACTAAGCTAAGAGTTAGTTAATTACAGCCTTCACTAATGGTTAGTTAAGTTGATCACTCAATTAGGTTGATTAAGTATAATGACTCAAATTGAGTTAATCACAATTAGGTTTCAAATCTAAAATAATTCACCAAAATCTTAAAGAATCAGGATTAGTTTAATTAAGCTAAGTAAACTGGCATCAAACTAATAATACTATTCAGTCCAATTTAACTAAGGAACATGACTAGGTTTAGGTAACAAGAGTTACATAATAACCCAAGTGAGTTTAACCTTGATTACCCAATGGTAAATTTACAGACTCCAAGGGGTACATTAGGTAACTCAGTCTAGCAGATCAGATTTTAAGGAGAAAGGTTCTAGAATAGGGGGCAGTTGTCCCAAAGATAAGGTTGACAGCTGCCTTATGTACTAGAAGACCATTTTTCAGCCTTTGGATAAGGGATATTCCAAAAGCATATCCCCATCTGTGGACTCCTTATAAATAGGTTTTCTTTTAACAGATTCCAGAGCTTTTTTTTTTTTTGAAAAAACCCCCCTCTTAAAAGATCTTCTCTTCTGAACCTGAGGCCCTATTTTTAAAAATTCTGGACACACAAATTTCATATACACACACAGTAGAAATCCTATACTAAGCAAACATTAGATTAAGTATAAAAATAGCTAAAAAATATGGTTTTCTTCAAGGATACTAGTCTTTGAACTTGGTTAATAGCCAATTGTTTCTTTCTGGGATCTTAAAGATCATCCGGTTGAGATATTTATTGGTTGTTGGTTTTGGTTCAAGTCCTGGTTTTCCAAGCTCTCATTCCCTGGGTTTTCTACTGCTGGTTCTGTTGTCTGATTACTTGCTGTGTTGGTCTTCAGTCTTCCTTTGCATCTCACCTTTAGTTGGTCCAATTTTCTGTTTGTTCTGTTCTTAAAAGGTATGTATTAACCCTTCTTGTTCTTAATAAAGTGCTATATTGAAACTCTCTGCTTCTACTCATTACTTAAGCTGGTTGTTCCTCTTTTTCTTTTGATAAATAAAGTTGTTTCTTCTCCTGTACGTAAATGTGGTGCTATAGATATTCTATTAACATGACAATAAATCTGTGAGTGCACCAATTATTGTTTTGATATTGGTATTTTGTTTGTTATGTGTTAATTGTTCAGTCAATATTCCCAGTTTCGAGTAATAGAACAAATTGCACTAGGATGACTGAATCAGGCCCCTTTTATGGTCAGGTTCTTCCCTTAAGGGTGCACAAAAATATGCTTTCAACTGAGTCTCTTTGGTCAATAAAGAGATTCAACAATCAAATCTCTAGATAGGTTAGTATTAGCACTAGGGTAGATGGGTTTGACTTATTGATAGTAAGGTTCACCCCACAATAGTGCACAAAACAGCAGTATAAATGGCTGAAATTCACCTTTAAAAAGGGTTAAAGGGTGTAGCTAAGAAGGACACTAGGGTGAGGAATTTGAACCTTCAAATGATCAAATCCATCCCCTACAAATGCTTGGATGATTAAAACACCACATAGTTAGAATTAGGTAATGTTAATCACTAAGTCAGGTGAATTTGACTCTTTGATAGTCAAATCCACCCCATGGTAGTGCATAAACAGTAGTTTAGCTTGCTGAAAATTATCCTTCAAAGGATATAAGTGTGTAATTAGGAAGGGCCTTACGGGAAAGAATCTGAACTTGCACAGTGGTTGGATTTACTCCTCAAAGTGCCAATAGTGGCTGAAGTATTTGACCAAATACTAGCCAAAGTAAGCCTGACTAGAAAAGTCTAAACGAAGCAGCATCATTGGATTTGAATTTGACCTCTTCTATGGTCAGATTCAGTCCAGCCAATGCGCAAGAGAATTTTATTATAGTTTGACATCCTTCGAGTCAAATTTGACCCCGTTAATGGTCAGAATTACTCTAAAAGATGCATAACATATCTGTTATTGAGATAGTTAGGGATTGCAAACGAAAAGCTGCAGATGTACAGTACGAAGAATCCAGATATAGAGCAGCTATTTAGGATTTCCATTTTTCTTAGTTTTTTCTTTGATATTCATAAAAAATGTATTTTTGCAGAAGCTGTATTTTCGCTTCAAAAAATTATAATTTCTTCATTTATGCATTTGGAATATTGTAAGTCAAGGGACATGACTGTATATTCATTTTGTTTTTTTTTAGTTTTTTTTTTTTTTTGTAGTGCTCAAACTAAATTCTGAGACAAATTTTTTGGAGCTTTTAAATCTGTTTGCTCTAAAAGTAGTTCAACAGAAATAAGTGTTTAATCGTCAGTACGTGATAAAACGAGGCTAGATGAGGCCATAGCCTATAAGATGCTCTTTTAGAACAACGAATACCGTTTAGGAGATCTTCTAGGTAAAAATGGATATCCTTAGTTCAAAATTTGTATAAAAAATCAAATATTATACCGAAGCTACCTAACCAACATTCGGGAGAGACAACTTATGTCCCCGTCTTTAAACTTCAAAAATTACGATAAAAATCACATGTCGTAATTACGGGTGCATTTCATGTGGCGTAATTATAATGTGCTTAAAAACAACAAGTGCACACCATCGTGACTTGTCCCAAGATAAATCCATAAATATCAAGATTTATTTACGTACCCCATAAGTTAAAATACCTCTTTTTTTAGACGAAAATCTCAAAAACTTAGAGAATAATCGAATATCGCCTCAAATAGGAATGTTTAATCGTCATGGCCATAGTCATATAATCTACACTCGGGTGTGGCAACTCATGTCCCCGACTCTAACTCAAAACATTAATTAAATAAGCATGTTTAAGTAATGTCACTTAAAGTGGAAAAACTCCCTCTCTACCCTTCATTAATCCTGGGTAGCGAAAAAAGGAAGGTGTGACACCAGGATGATAATACAGTAAGCATTACGGATAACTGTAATTCAAATAAATACTGAAAGTAAACAAATAGGTACTACTTCCTCATTTTCCCCAAATACCTTAAATAAACAATTACTTCTTTATTTTCCCCCAAATATCTGGTCACTTCAAAATTCATGAAAAACGTTTAGCAATTTAACATGCGCATACGGGATAAGGACAACCGGCCTAAGCCATCACAATAATCATCTTTGTGCAATGCCGAGGGTCGAACGGCCCGAACCATAAGTGCACCTTTGCCATAAAATAATCATATCTATGCATTGTCGAGGGTCGAACGACCCGAACCATAAGTGCATCTTTCAATCTACCGTGGCGTACGGCCCGCTACCATGAGAGTGGTGGAAATAAAACTCCGCTCGTGGAATATAAATTGCGAAGCAGTCACATGCAATCATGAACAATCAACAATCCACCCCGACTACGTCGGGAAAAAAAATATTCAAGTAAATGACAAATTTCTCTTTTAAAAATCACCAAATAGTATTTAAATCCTTTTTTCGAAATTCATTTTCCAAGTTTTATAATATTCAGTAATATAACCTTATTTGGAATACAGCTATCCACGGAGGAGTCAATTCTCTTTTAAATGATTAAGAAGATACACTCTAGCCTTCGTAGGAAATAAGTTACAAATTCAGTAGCATTATCAGTCTAATATCATTGGCAGGATCACATGTACAACACATAAGGCATGCAAGTGGGTCCTAGACTACCCGGACATGGCATAATAGTAGCTACGCACGGACTCCTGTCGCCTCGTGCGTATGTAGCCCCCACAGATAGTAGCACATATTTAATTAGTTCACCTAGGGGGACAATTCTCGCTCATAAAGTTAGAAAGGAGACTTCCAAGCCCTTCCGACGACTCCAATTGATGCACAACGCCCCAAAACTATTCAAATAACGGGAAAACCAATAAAAATTCACTCTAATACTTGTAACAATTCAAATTATATAAGTTCCCAACTCCGCTCGAAAAGTTGACCAAAATGCCCTCGGGCCCACGTGCCCGGATTCCGAAATTTCTCGAAGATAAGTTCTACCCGTAGCTTTACTAACTCAATTATACAATTTACTCTAATTTGCATGCTCAAATTCATGGTAAAAGTCCAAAATTCCAAATTCTAGGTCTTTCCCATAAATTCCAAATTTATACTAATTTTTCATGTCTAAATCCATGTAAGATCACATATTTAATTCAAAAATAAGAAGAAATCACTTACCTAGTGTTGATTGGTGAAAATCCCTCCTTGAGCTCTCCAAAATCGTCCAAACCAAATGAAATAAATGAAAGAACTGGGTCAAAACTCGTGTTTAACAATCTGCCCAGGCTTCATCGAGTTGTACCTTGCGCTGTGTAGGTTGTACATCCTATAAAAATTTTCCCTTTCTATACACCTTCTGTTAAAACGTCCATAACTCCTTGTAGAAATACCCAAATGACAAACGGTTTGAAGATTTAGAAATTAGACTCGAAGATCTTTGATCTGATAGGCTGTACACCATATAAATCTTTATATATTCCGATATATGGGCTTCTAAAGTCGGCTTCATGCATCAGAAAATTCTGTCAAAACTGCTCCACCAGTCATTTTTAATCAATCATAACTTTATGATATAAAGTCTAAATCATGAATGGTTTAATTTTCTGAAACTATAATGCAAGGGCTACAATTTTTATGTTTTGCAAATTTTCAGATTCCTAATAAATTTTTATATATACGCCTCCAAAGTTAGCTCTATGATGCATCAGTTGCTGTCAAAAACAGATTTGCAGCAGAAATTTCAGCAGCTATTTTGGCCCGAAATTCATTCCGTTAACCTTCCGAAATCCACCCGAGGCCCTCGGGACCTTAACCAATTATACCAACATGTCCCAAAACATGATACGAACTCGCTCGAGGCCTCAAATCACATCAAACAACGTCGAAATCATGAATCACACTCCAATTCAAGCTTTATGAACTTTGAAATTTCAAACTTCTACATCTGATGCCGAAACCTATCAAATCACGTCCGATTGACCCCAAATTTTGCACACAAGTCATATTCGACCTTACGGACCTGTTCCAACTTTCAGAATTCGAATCCGAACCCGATATCAAAAAGTCAAACTTCTCAAAAGCCTTCAAATTTCTATCTTTAGCCAAATGACTTCAAAATGACCTACGGACCTTCGAATTCCCTTCTGATCGCGCTCCCAACTCCAGAATCACCATACGAAGCTATTTCCAGATTTGGAATCCCAAACGGACATCAATAACACCGAAATGCACTTCAACCCATACTTATGAAATTCCTTCTAAATTGCTAACTTCCACAATATACGCCGAAACGCTCCCGGGTTATCCAAAACCCGATCCGGACATACACCCTAGTCCAAAATCATCATACGAACCTGCTGGAACCTTCAGATCCTGATTCCGAGGTCTTTTACTCCAAATTCCAGTCTTAGTTGATTCTTCCAACTTAAGGCTTCTGAAATGAGAATTTTCTTTCCAATTTGACTCCGAACTTCCCGAAACTCAATTCCGACCACACATACAAGTTATAATACCTGAAACAAAGCTGCTCATGACTTCAAACCACTGAAAGACGTGCTAGAGCTCAAGACAACCGGTCGGGTCGTTACATTCTCTCCCACTTAAACACACGTTCGTCCTCGAACGTGCCAAGAACTGCTCTGGAGTTATCTAAAATCGTTGTTTAACACCTCGTGCACCTGCCCATGCTACACAACCCAGTTGAGCACATTAGCTTGATCAAATATGAATATATCCTCTTTTATCCCTACAATAAGCTCATAACCCAGTTCCAACACCTAAAATTCGATGCCATGCATGTTTCCAATATATAAACATTGTATCCACTACCACGCGAGGTACCAGAACATGACCGCATAACTTTGTTGAATTAGCACCATGCACCTCATAATTCATTATCTAACCACAATGACACCCCCTGAACCTTAATAGCCAATATTTCACAAATCTAATGCTCCCAATGCACCTTATGATATATATATATATATATATATATATATACATCCTGCTATAATGCTGGCGCTACCACCACAACTGAGGAGATGTGTAGAAATTTCTAACCAATTCCAGAGTTAACCAAACATTGAATCTTTCCCCTTGACTAAAATCATCGTCTCATTACGAACCAAATAATGGTAATTGTCCTACAATATACTTCACATAATCTTATCGCACCGATCCCTGATCTATAAATCTCGTCTCACCCAGTATGAACTGATCAGTCAACAAATCACCCCCAGACATGACCATCAGTCTCACGCGATGCCACAATGCGCCAATAGGCTATAACTCGAACACGATACATAAGGAATGACTCAGGAAGAGACTACTCGACTCACACAACTAACATGGATTTCCTTAGAAAATAGGAAGCAAAACACAAGAAAAATAAATATAGGAACCTCATTCAACATCACCCTATTGCGGTGTGCAACCTAATCCAAATAACATACTCGTGGCGGCGTGCCACCCGATCCCATCATAAAATTCACATAAGGAGTTATACACGGAGCTGAATTGCTCACCATTACAAATTACTGAATACTGGTCATAAGCATGCTAAGTGCATAATACCATCCCGGGGAGACTAATAGATCCATATGCTACAAAAATTAAGCACAACTGAGGTACGATATATATATACTCTGAAATCTCAAGAGCCCTCCTGCTTACATAACATCATCACTACGTTGAATCTTAACACATAGGAATTTCTCAAGACGTTTCACAACTCACACCGCACAATAATAACCTTACATGAAATGAACGAAGACGGAACAACATCTGATATTCCAGCACCGCTCCTTGAGGAGCGCTATACTGAAAGGAACACATCTGCCTCACATGAAGCCCATAATCTTGTTTAAACCCATTCACACACTTCAAGCTGATTTTGCTCGCACCGAACTAGGCTGATAGCCTTACCTGGTCCATAATAACCCACTTCTTCTCATAACACGCAAGAACAACCATCATAGCCGGGACAAACACCCAACAATCCACAACACAATGAACTGAACGCCTCCCAAGCATAAATTCTCACATAAGCAATATTACACTTCCTTATACTCATTTTAAATATTCAATCCATTACGTGACTACATGTCACACATATATAATCTTCCCGTGGTCACGCTCCCACGACCCTCCACGAGGTAACAAGTCTGCATATCCATACCACCGACCACACTAATACTGCAAAACATATCAAGAACCCATGACCAGGATACAAAGCCTCTTTCACCAAACACCGATCTCAGGTGACACTAGAGACAACACCATCTCACTCTAGACATTCAAATCTCTTCTTCTTTCTCACCCGAGCTCATGACATCCTTGTCAACACCGAACTGCAATCTTGATCCTTACTTCCAATTACATACTGCTTACTGCACCTGCATGCCAATATGAGATAGCGCAGGAATTCCATCATAACTCTTGAACCACCAATAGGGTCAACACCCCGTCATATAGAAACCCCAACAATACACGAGTGAATTCTCATAATCACAAAACAGGAAAATCCTCAGGGAATAGTCTATACCCCCATGATCCTTCCGAGATCCGCCTACACCTGACAAGCCATAATACTTGAATGCTTGCAAATAAATCCATTACGGCAGTCGACAAGCCTCGCAGACACCGGCACAAACCACATGCATAACTTAATCACATTGAAGGAACTGATCACTGTTGCACATGTGCCATTCCAACCATGGCTAACCAATCTATCTTCTTTTAATCATCCTTAATCGCCTCAGAAACAATAGTAACCCCATGAGAAGATCATCCTGCAACCCAATTGCAGGCTATGAGACTCTCCCACTTAGCCCGAAGCTACTCCTTGCACCACTCTGGACCCCACCGAAATCCTTCTAAATTCTTCTGTTGGCATTCTCTAAATACTCAAGTTCCCTAGCATCATTCATATATTCGGCCTCCTACCGAATAACCACTAGAATTCCTTGCAGAAACCTGCCAACTACACGTCCGCTAACCTGCCCACAAGAGATAATCCACATGTGGAAATTACCAACTGACACCTTCCAACGACGATGTACTGCACACTCTCTACAACATCAATACCACATCCTAAGCATGTTCTCATTCACCAACTTTACCAGTCCGTCCGCCCCTCATGGACATCTACTAAATGCGCTACAATATCTTCTAATTCACCACTGTGCTGCCACTCTCCCACTTTGGTTAACCTCATTCCTTTAAGAACTACCTGACTTCCTTTTCTTACGCCTGGACTTTTATAAATTTAGCCGCCGCCTCACACTTCTCACATGTCTTCCTTTATCGTATGCTACCCCATTCAATATCATTCTCTATAGCTCTTAAACCAGCAGATCACCACGACTTCAAACTCTCTGAAGCATATTTCTCGAGATGCCTTCATTAGAAATAACTATTCACTTCTGAACGACCACACACCACGATCTCTAACAACCGCTTCTTCAATACTACTTCACAACACTCAGACCCAATGCAACCGAATAACTGTAACACCGCGAACTTAACACATTCTATTCGATCAAAATAGCGATACCACATCACAAATGAAACTCCACCTCGCTTGATAACACCAAGTTTTATTACTTTATCCCCCAGACTTGAACATTCATATTCCAATTGCCCTTCCTCCGCCGGAACTAAAATACTGAAATCTTGAAATTACGCTCTGAGAAGACCTCCCTTCATGTCATTCATTACCCCGACATATGGGCAAGCATTCTACCATCATATCAACATCGCGTGATAACCAATCGTAAGCATCATAAAATTTTGAGCATAGCCTCAAATTTCTCAGAAACACAGCAACCGAACTGAAACAACATAATATTCTTCTGCATGGCAACAACAATAGCCCCAACCAACTACACATGGAAAACATCTCACACCATATCCGTAGCACCATTTCAATTCCTCAAATCCACATTTCATAGCAAGTGCTTCGCGACGTATAAGATTGAGTAGGAAGAACATAGGCATAAGCCTCAAAGGAATCGAATTGCACGATGAGGAATCAAGAAGGAAAGTACTCCTAACAGCCCTGTAGTCTCTCGAAGATAAGTACAGACGTCTCTGTACCAATCCGCAAGACTCTACTAGACTTGCCCATGACTTGTAAAACCTAAGGGAACCTAGTGCTCTGATACCAAGTTGTCACAAACCAAAAATCTATTAAGGTCGTGATGGCGCCGGACACCATCGTCAGGCAAGCTAATCATTAACTAGTTGAAATGAATTCTTGTTTAACATTTTTGAAATCATTACCTTTAACTTATTACGTAATAACTAAATAAAAATCTGTTAAGCAAATACGATGGTTTAAATATTCCATTTTAGCAAATATATATCCCAAACACATCCCAGAACCCGGTGTCACAAGTGCATGAGCAATTTCTAAGAATTTATATCATTACAAAGCTTGTCCGAGATACAAATTGGATAATGAAATTTAAAAAAAAATTAATACAATACGAGGGAGACTCTGTTAGCTGCGGATCACCTCCGGATGATGCAGCTCGCCTAAGTCTCCAAACCAGCCACATCACTGTGAAAGTACCTGTGCAATAAAAATGCACAGCAAGTGTAGCATGAGTACAAAAACAACGTGTACTCAGTAAGTCGCCGACCTAACCTCAGAGAGGTAGTGACGAGAGGTCGGATTAGACACTCACTAAGGACCAACAAATTAATTTAACACAATATGCTATCTGTATAGGCATACGATGATGATAAAAAAGTAAGCATTACGGATAACTGTAATTCAAATAAATACTGAAAAGTAAACAAATAGGTACTACATCCTCATTTTCCCCCAAATACCTTAAATAAACAATTACTTCTTTATTTTCCCCCAAATATCTTGTCACTTCAAAATTCATGAAAAAACATTTAACAATTTAGCATGCGCATAAGGGATAAGGACAACCAGCCTGAGCCATCATAATAATCATCTTTGTGCACTGCCGATGGTCGAACATCCTGAACCATAAGTGCACATTTGCCATAAAATAATCATATCTATGCACTGCCAAGGGTCGAACGGCCCGATCCATAAGTGCATCTTTCAATCCGTCGTGGCATACGGCCCGCTCCCATGAGAGTGGGGGAAATAACACTCCGATAGCGGAATGTAAATTGTGAAGCGGTCACATGCAGTCATTCAGAATCAACAGTCCACCCCGACTACGTCGGGAAAACAAATATTAAAATAAATAACAAATTTCTCTTTTAAAAATCACCAAATAGTATTTAAATCCTTTTTTCGAAATTCATTGCCAAGTTTTATAATATTCAGTAATATAACCTTATTTGGAATACAACTATCAACGGAGGAGTCAATTCTCTTTTAAATGATTAAGAAGATACACTCTAGCCTTCGTAGGAAATAAGTTACAAATTCAATAGCATTATCAGTCTAATATCATTGGCAGGATCACATGTACAACACGTAAGACATGCAAGTGGGTCCTAGACTACCCGGACATGGCATAATAGTAGCTGCGCACGGACTCCTGTCACCTCGTGCATATGAAGCCCCCGCAGATAGTAGCACATACTTAATTAGTTTACCTAGGGGGACAATTCTCGCTCACAAAGGTAGAAAGGAGACTTCTAAGCCCTTCCGACGACTCCAATTGATGCACAACACCCCAAAACTATTCAAATAATGGGAAAACCAATAAAAGTTCACTCTAATACTTGTAACAATTCAAATTATATAAGTTCCCAACTCCGCTTGAAAAGTTGACAAAAAATGCCCTCGGGCCCACGTGCCTGGATTCCGAAATTTTTCGAAGATAAGTTCTACCCATAACTTTACTAACTCATTTATACAATTTACTCTAATTTTCATGTTCAAATTCATGGTAAAAGTCCAAAATTCCAAATTCTAGGTCTTCCCCAAAAATCGCAAACTTATACTAATTTTCCATGTCTAAAACCATGTAAGATCACATACTTAACTCAAAAATAGGAAGAAATCACTTACCTAGTGTTGCTTGGTGAAAATCCCTCCTTAGGGTCTCCAAAATCGTCCAAACCAAATGAAAGAAATAAAAGAAATGGGCCAAAACTCGTGTTTAAAACAATCTGCCTAGGCTTCATCGAGTTGTACCTTGCGTTGTGCAGGTTGTACATCCTATTATAACTTTTCGTTGTTGTACACCTTCTGTTAAAACTGCCATAACGTCTTGTAGAAATATCCAAATGACAAATGGTTTGAAGATTTAGAAACTAGACTCGAAGAACTTTAATTTGATAGGTTGTACACCATACTTTATATATTACGAGATATGAGCTTCTAAAGTCGGCTCCATGCAGCAGAAAATTCTGTCGAAACTGCTCCACTAGCCATCTTCAATCGATCATAACTTTCTGATAAAATGTTCAAATCATGAATGGTTTAACGTTATGGAAACTAGAATGCAAGTGCTACAACTGTTATATTTTGCAAATTTTCAGATTCGTTATATTGTTTTATATATATGCCTCCAAAGTTAGCTCTTTGATGCATCAGTTGCTGTCCAAAACAGATTTGCAGCAGAAATTTCAGCAGCTATTTTGGCCCGAAATCCATTCTGTTAACCTTCCGAAATCCACCCGAGGCCCTCGGGACCTTAACCAATTATACCAAAATTTCCCAAAACATGATACTAACTCGCTCGAAGCCTCAAATCACATCAAACAACGTCGAGATCATGAATCGCACTCCAGTCAAGCTTTATGAACTTTGAAATTTCAAACTTCTACATCTGATGCCGAAACCTATCAAATCACGTCCGATTGACCCCAAATTTTGCACACAAGTCATATTCAACCTTACGGACCTGCTCCAACTTTCAGAATTGGAATTCGACCCCGATATCAAAAAGTCAAACTCTCGGTCAAACTTTTCAAAAACCTTCAAATTTCTATCTTTAGCCAAATGACTTCAAAATGACCTACGGACCTCCGAATTCACTTCTGATCGCGCTCCCAACTCCAGAATTACTATACGGAGCTATTCCCATATTCAGAATCCCAAACGGACATCAATAACACCAAAATGCACTTCAACCCAGACTTATGAAATTCCTTCTAAAATGCTAACTTCTACAATATACGCCGAAACTCTCCCGGTTTATCCAAAACACGATCCGGACATACGCCCCAGTCCGAAATCATCATATGAACCTGCTGAAACCTTTAGATCCTAATTCTGAGGTCGTTTACTCCAAATTCATGTCTTAGTCG
The DNA here is from genome assembly GCA_005239505.1 of Nicotiana paniculata. NCBI lineage: Eukaryota > Viridiplantae > Streptophyta > Magnoliopsida > Solanales > Solanaceae > Nicotiana > Nicotiana paniculata. The sequence goes on along the minus strand of MDKI01277081.1, from coordinate 14,936 downwards.
ATTCTTCCAACTTAAGGCTTCTGAAATGAGAATTTTCTTTCCAATTTGACTCCGAACTTCCCGAAATTCTATTTCGACCACACGTACAAGTCATAATACCTGAAACAAAGTTGATCATGACTTCAAACCGCTTAACAATGCGCTAGAGCTCAAGATGACCGGTCGGGTCATTATAATTCCAATTGTCTTCACCCTCCTCTTTGCTATCTCCTTAACTGGTATGCCTCAATTTTTGTTATCATGTTCTACTTTATATGCCATATAGTCAGTTTATTATAGACCTCAACATGCTTTTGTTTTGATATATGATTCCTGACCATCTCTTTCTCAACTACTATGCTTTAGTTCTTATTATCTCGTGTTGTTCCATGTAAGTTATATGAATAGTGTGTTTCAAACTGTAACGACCCAGCAGGTCGTTCTGAGAGTTTAGCCCTATTTTTCTCATTTATGCTTCATTCTTTCATGGTTGGGCGGTTTAGTTTGGGTTCGGAGTGATTGTGGAGATAAATGAGTTGCTTAGTCTCTTAAGTTGGTGATTTAGTTGGAAAAGTCAACCGAAAGTTGACTTATAGGTAAATGATCCTTGAATGTGGTTTTTGTGGCTCGGATAGATTCAGTAAGTGATTTGGGACTTAGGAGTGTGTTCAAAATGTCATTCGGAGGTTCGGAGTAGAATTAGGCTTGAATTCGCAAAATTGGATTTTTGGCGATTTCTGGTCGGTAATGGAAAATTAGCTACCGGAGTCAGAATGGAATTTCGAAAGTTGGAATAGGTTCATAGGGTCATTTGGGATGTGTGTGAAAATTTTCAAGTCATTCGGACGTGGTTTGGGTGGTTTCGCCATCGTTGGCGAATTTCGGAAGTTTAGAAATCCTAAAGCTTCAATTTGGATTTGATTTGGTGTTTTATGTTATTTTGAGTGTTCCAAGTATTCGACTAGGTTGGTATGTTGGTATACGACTTATTGGTACCTTTGGTTGAGGCCCCGAGGAGCTCGGGATTGATTTTGGGTGATTTCGGAAGGTTGGAAGTTGGAAAAATGCAGCAAATGGATGTTGGTGCAGGCCTTCTGGTGTGGCCACACCTGCGGATGGGGAGCCGCAGGTGAGAAGGCGTAGGTTCAGAAGACCTTGCGCAGATGCGGAAAGTGGAACCTGGCCTGGAAGCGCAGGTGCATAAGTTGGATCGCACCTGCTGGCCCGCAGGTGCGTGTAAAGGACCGTAGATGCGGAAATTTGGCTTAAGTGAGAATCCGCACCTGCGAGGGATATTTCGCAGGTGCGGTGCCGCAGGCACCGGTAGGGATTGTGACTTGGTCCGTCCCGTACCGACTATTAAGTCGCGTATTTGATTTGAAATCATATGATATTCCGTATTTTAGGGATTTATAGTATATTTTGGGTTGTATGCCATGTTAAGGACCTTGCGCTGGCCTGTTTTGGGACCCTCATGGGTATTTTTACTACTATTCTCACACTGTTTTTGATAGAAAATATAATCTCAGTCATAATTTATACTTGTTTATTGATTATTCTTGTTTATCACCCTGTTTTCAAACAAATGAAAGATATTTTGGGCTGAGTCCCCGTGATTTGTGGCGAGTTGCCCGAGTGGCTTGTGAGGGTGATGGTCGAGTGAGGCCGAGAGCCGGATTGTGAGGATAGTGATGGATCGGGCTGCACGCCGTAATGTTATATACATATATACATACATACACACACACACACACACACACACACACACACATATATATATATATATATATATATATATATATATATATATTTATATATTGGATGGAGTTGCACACTGCAGCTAGATATATATTGGATCGGGCTGCACGCTGTAGCGAGATATATATTGGATCGGGCTGCATGCTGCAGCAAGATCTATATATTGGATCAGGCTGCACGCCATAGCGAGATATATATTGGATCGGGCTGCACGCTGCAGCGAGAGATACATTGGATCGGGTTGCACGCCGCAGTGGTATTTATATTGGATCGGGCTGCACGCCGCAGCGATATAGCGTTTGGGCTGAAGGAGCCCCTCCGGAGTCTGTACACCCCCAGTGAGCGCATTCGACTATTTATGGATCGGGCTGCATACCGCAGCGGTTATTATATGGTACCTATTGAGCATGAGTGTTGATTGACGAGAGATGAGTCACGAGTGACTGAGAGGCTTGCCCGAGAGGCTTTATATTGTGAGTGACATTGTGCCTGAGGGGCTTATTTTCTATGAAACTACTGTTTTCACTCTTCTTTACATTTTAGCCTCTAAACGATAAATGTTGAGCCAATGTTTATATGAGAATTGGAAAGGGAAAACTGGAGTTTCTATGACATTTTCGGAACGTAAATTCCTGACTTAATTTATTGATTTCCACTGATATTTGTGATATAATTTTACATCATTTTAAAATCTCATCACTGCACTCAAGTCCTTATTTATATTTATTACATACTGAGTTGGTATACTCATGTTACTCCCTGCACCTTGTGTGCATATTCAGTGGCCCGGATCGAGTGAGATTTGATTATCCTTAGTGGAGCATTTGTCGAAGACTGTGAGGTAGCTACACGGCGTTCGCAGCCTCGCCCTTCTCCTTCTCATCTTGTCACTATTTACATTTTTCCTAGACTTGTTGTATTAAGGAAAACGTGTCAGATTCTGTGTTCCATTTAGTTCCTCATGACTGTTGAATTCGGGTTTTGGGGATAATATTTATATGTTTTCATTGATTATCTGCATTTGTGAAATATTAAAAGTGGAAGATTTTGATAAATCGTGTTATTGATTTAAATGGAAAGTTCATTGTATTATGTTCAGTAAATTGGCTAGCCTAGTACCACGATAGGAGCCAACACGGCCAGTTTAGATTTCGGGTCGTGGCACAAACCTCGATATGTTTTATGTTTGCCATATAGTTCCTGTTTATTTCTCTCTCAACTAGCATGCCTCAATTCCTGTCAACCTACTCTCTTCTATGTGCTTACCTTAGAATGTTTCCATCTGATCTGTGGTTTCTGTTTACCTCTTTCTAGACTAATGTGCTTTGGTTCCTGTTCTATGTGTTTTGTTTGTTTAGATACTTCAAACTTCAGCATGTTTCTATTTAGTACATACCTATATGGCATCACCTAGTGGTAATTAATGAACTGAGTAATCTTTAGCAATGTTGTTTGATTCCGCTATAAATTTTTCTATTCTGAACATGATTAGATACTATAAATATGTGTAGCCAATCATGTTATTAGTTCAAAGTGTCCCTGCTCTTTGCAAATCACTTTAAATACCAGTATGAATGCCTTGTCTGAATAAGTGCTAATCTGTTTAAAACTATGGGATTGTATGTTGAACCAGTTCTATTTGCAACCATGTGGTCTGAACCTATTCACTTCTGAAAATCAAACTATTTTTTTCTAAAATTATCCCCTACCCTTATATACTATTTTCAAACTTCTACTCTTAGTTATCTAGCGTCCTACCACCCCTAGTGTGAGCACTGCCTAGGGTCCATGAGGCTCCTCCGAACTCTGACACACTAGGGCTGGTCTTCCAATCTTTTACAACTGTTTCTTTGAGAAAGGTTCTGGTGTGAGCATTGCTCGGGATCCTTGAGGCCCTTGGGAACTTTGACACACCAGAAGCCCATTTTGTGTATTATGGAGGGACTACGTGTGGACATCAGACTTGCTTTCTTGAAGGCCTGGCTTCTAGGTTGATGTTGGGCCTGCTAAGGTTTTCTACAGTGTAATGAATAGCTTTGTGTAATTCATTCATATTGGTCTGTAATAATGTAATAATCCTTGTAAAACAGATATGGAGTTATTAGTAAAGTTGGGGAGGGATTGTTATATATCTTTGTCAGTTTCGGGTAGAAATCATGCCTATAGGTAGTTGTGGTGATTTTTTATGTGCATACCATTAGAAATCATGCCCATGGGATCTTGCCTCACCGTCTGAAATCTGATGTTTCATACTTTGCATTCTAGAAATCCTGTTTATAGGTCGTTTATCAATTCTGCATCAAGAACCCATGTTTTATGTATATTTTCAGATCGCAATGTGCATTAGAGATCATGTATCCAGGATCTTATTTGTAATACACTTGCCTGGAAATTTGTTTAAAGTTCCTGCTCACATAGATGTCATGCCTATGGGAAATATAAAAGTCAATTTAGATATCATGCCTATAGAGTGAAATCAGTTTTCAAACGTAGAAAGCATGTCTATAGGAAACAAATAAATCAGCTTTAACACCTAGAAATCATGCCTATAGGAATTAATTAATTCTGTAAATTAGAAAGCATGCCTATAAGAATTAATTAATTCTGTAAATTAGAAATCATACCTATAGGAATTAATTAATTTTGTAAATTAGAAATCATGCCGATAGGAATTAATTGATTCTGTAAATTAGAAATCATGCCTATAGGAATTAATTAATTTTGTAAATTAGAAATCATGCCTATAGGAATTAATTAAATTCGGTAAATTAGAAATCACGCCTATAAGAGTTAACTAATTCTGTAAATGAGAAATCACGTCTATAGGAGTTAAATAATTCTGTAAACTAGAAAGCACGTCTATAGGAAATAAACGAATCCGTTCTAACACTTAGAAATCATGCCTATAGGATTATGTTTTGGTTATCACTTAGGCAAACTTATAGGAATTCTGGTGCTAAAAAGAACTTTGATTTAGTACTGCCTGAAATTTGCCCAAATTCAGAGCTTTTAACAAAATAAGTAGGAAAACCGGTAGGTACCACTGCTCGCTTTAATAAGGCTGTTATATATTATGTTTATGCTCATTTAGATATCCTGCCTATAGGATTTTAAAAGATTGTTTGTTTGAATAGCGTGCATTTGTTTGTTTACTTGTGGAGGTTAATATGAGCTCCATATTTGCTCTTTATGTGACAGTCTTACTTGACTTTTTTTATCGCTTAGTTTTCTCATTTAAGCAACATAGGTGAGTCTAGAACCACCCTAAATAGAGGTCCTAATGCCTACAGGGCCATAGGTAAGGGACGGGTAATGCACGCATAAGGCACGAGTTAGAAGCTACTAGAACGTTTAAGTAACAACTGAAAAATAGTAATTGGGTAGTAAAGGAGACGATGACATGTGAGCTAATACTATGTGTAACATCTCAACTTGGGGAAAGTTACCAAGTATTGTATGGAAATGATCCTATAGGCTAAAAAACTTAGGACCCCTTTAATGCCTATTTTAAATAATAGTTGTCTAAACTGCTGTATATTTCTTTAAAGACTAATTCACTTAATAAAGTTCGGTCGGAACCCACCGTTGTGGACCTCGAGGGGTGCCTAACACATTCCCCTCAAGGTAATTTCGATCCCTTACCCGATCTCTAGTGATGCAAACTAGTTTCATGAGTTAATTGCTCTAGGTTCCCTAACGTACCTTAACTCGTTAGGTGACGACTCTTCAAATCCCATATCCCAACCCAAAAGGAAGGGAGTTGTCTCAAAAATTTTGAAACCCCGGACTCCGCGAGGAAAAAAAAAGGGGGCGCGATAGCATGGCGACTCTGTCGAGGATTTCCCTTAGGCTCCTACCATAACGAACTTGCTTTTTGTGAATTAGTATTTAAGCATGCTTTATTCTGTTAATACGTGCGCACCTTTTCCCTTTCCCCTTTCTATGAATTTGATTGCCTATTTTCAAGCATTTATGATTTTCTACCGAAACTAACTTGTTTCCTTGTTTCCCTTTCTTAAACATCTTTCAATTATTAAATACCGCATTTATCATTTTTTTTAACGTGCAAATACGTGAATTCATGTTATTTACTGTTGCATAAATCATGCTCAACATAATATTCCACTCGTGTGTAATCAATCCTATAGCAACGTTTGATGAGTGTTTGCGCTCTTCCTATATATCACCCCTTAAATTCGGAAAATCTTATTTGTGGTAAAACTAGTCGATCAGCGGTGCAGTCGACGGTTTCGTGCCTTTCCCCCTCAAGTTGTCCGCTTGAGGGCACTAGTTTAGACCTCTATAGAAACCTTACTCTGATTTATTATACATGCATCATGGTGAAAACCTAGTCGGGGTTAATATGTTGTCCACATAATAACCCTTTAGGAAAAGCCTTGTCCAAAAGTCCACCGGGGCTTTTATAATCCCAACAGACGCAACCACGATTTGTGCATTAATTTGGAGAAATAAGTGCAAATATGCTAATCACTGATGTATAAGTAGCTGAATCTGGAGGGAGAAAGGGTCTAACCCTATTTGTTTTGCAGAAATAAGGCACGAAGTTCCCAGGTTCGGCATGGTCCAAAGAATACCACTATTGTTGTTGGATTGGTGGGAGGACCTTTTGTCATGTAACAAAGACCATGTGAAAAGGGTCCTCGAAAACTTACCCTCTTTACTGGATATCCAACCAAACAATATGTTGATCGAAGCGGCTACTATGTTTTGGGACGGAGAAAGGTCCATGTTCCATTTTGGCAACATAGAAATGACCCATCTCTTGGAGGAGATAGGGGGATTCGCTGGATTACCTTGGGATAGTCCGGGTTTATTGGTACCAGAAAATCGTACCGGGGGGTTTCTGAAAATGATGGTTTGAAAAAGAACGATGATTTGGAGTGCCTGAAGGAGTCCTATATACCCTTTGACTACCTCTATGAACGATATGGTCATAGAAAATCCTATCGTATCTTCCATGATGAATTCTCTATCACTTCTTTGGGTCATATTCACCACAGGGTTTTTGTGTTCGTTGTTTGCTTACTGGGTATGATAGCATTTCCAAGAAAAGGAGACATGATTCACACTAGACTGGCTATGGTAGCTAAAACCTTAATGGAGGGGATCGAGGGGCAAATATATACCATTGTCCCTATGATCATAGTTGACATCTACCGAGCCTTGGACCGCTTCCAGAAGGGGTTCAAACACTTTGAGGGTTTTAATCTGCTACTACAGGTTTGGTTATTGGACATCTCCAAAAGGGTCAATATTTTCAAGAGTTTCCACGAAGGGTGTGGAACGATCATATAGCCTTTCATCACCCTAATAGAATGACTTACATCCCAGACTGGTTTGCTCAACCAGAAAATGCTACAGAATGGGCGCAGTTTTTTGACAATTTGACTGAGGACCAGGTTCAATGGATGTTCGAATGGTTCCCTACCAGTGAGTTCATCATCAGATCTAGGGACGCTCCACACCTGGTGTTGATCAGGTTAAGGGGCATATACCCAGATGTTCCCATCAAGGTTATGAGACAAGCAGGCAGGAAGCAAGTCATACCGCAAGTTTCTAAAATGAGTCATTACACGGCAGATTTTCGAGGGTACCTGCTGTTGGGCATGCACGACCTGGGAAACTTGATCGATGGAGCCAAGAAGATCAAGCATGGGGAAGGTCCTTCTCGGACCAACAAGATTAGATTTACCTGCTTTTTCAAATGTAATAAGGCCAAGTTCCATTAATGAATTATCTTATTTAGTGTCGTTTTAGATTTATCTACTTTTACATTAATGAAATGAGGTAATTATTGGCACTGAAATTCTCAAAATCAACTTATCGCTAGGCCTACCTTGGGCACAACGAGGCTCCTGATGTGTAGCCTAAAGTATATATATTTTTATGTATATCGCCCCATATTTTACTTTTGTTTCATGAATTTTAGATGTTAAATGTGATGATTTATACTAATTTGAAGTGTTTTTATGTTTATGAATGATCCGAGAGCAATTGGGCGCGAAACGTGATAAATGAGAGCCAAAACGAACGAAACCGGGCAAGTGAGCATTTGGGCGCCACAGGCAGTGTCTTGAGCCACCTGTGGCGCTGGAGGCAGTATGGAATTTTGAGGCAGCGCCCTGGTGGGCGTTTGGCACTGTCCAGGGCCCTGGTGGCAGGAATTTTCCTATTTAGCCCGGGACATAGTTTATTCGGCCCTAGACCTACCCAACACGTATAAAAGAAAGACTAAACATATTTTATAGGGGATTGACACCACTTTGGAAGAAAAACACACACGGGATCATTAGGAAGCGGAAAATTCTCAGTTTTCTTCATCTTATTCTAGTATTTTCAATTTATGCAACACTAATGCAATTTTTGATTACATCATGTGTGGCTAAACACCCATTGTTCTGGGGTTGTGATTTACCCATGAATATTTTTGTTTGACATTAGCTTGACCTTGATTATAATTCACCAATATATGGTTGTTTCTTCAATTATGTGTTTAATTGCTTAATTGTCTGGCCAGCAGTTAGGTTCTATGTACTATCTATGCTATGCTTGGGAAAGCCGTGTATAGATTAGAGAAGAATTGAAGAGAGCGCGATCTTAACCCTTCAGTGGAGCGGATTTGTAGTTAGGATAGGAATATACCTAGTCACCATGCTTAATTAAATATCGTAATCTTAATGCATTATAATAGATTAATTTCATAGGAATATAGGCGTTAATCTATTGAGAATAGGCAAGTAGTACTTCAGGAGAAGGCTATGAGAGCAACTATCGATTAATTAGCAACCATGAGTGAATTATATGAAAGGGAGAGTTTATTAGAATACAATATGAATGGTGAATCGATCACAACCCTGGAATATTCGTCTTTATTGAATACAAAACAATCATTCGTTACTTGATAATTTAGTTATTAGTTAGAAGTTTAATTTAATATAATAATATTCTTGGACTTTGATTTTGACCGGAATGAATAACAATTTTAGTGATTTAGTGAGTAGTTTAATACAAGTATCTATGGGTTCGACACTCAATTTATCATTCTATTACTTGTACGACCACGTATACTTGCGTGTGCGTTTGGGAGCAACAAGTTTTTGGCGCCGTTGCTGGGGACTTGAATATAGACTACTTTCTAGTTTTTGCTTTAATTGTTTATTTTGTCTAGTATAATGTTTCTTTATTGTTGCTCTAATCTCAGGAACTTTGATTGAGGACAGACTCGACGGCTTTGACCCCGAACCTGAGAGAACATTTCACAGGAGGTTGAGGGAAGCAAGGGATACAAACAATATTCAGGCACTCGTTCAATTTCCTGTGAACATGGCAGAGGAGAAACATATGGCTATTCAGGAGGTAGCAATGCTCAGTATTGCTAATGTTACCTCCAGTATAGTGAAGCCCAGAATCACTGGGCACTTTGAGCTGAAACAGAGCATGATCCAGCTACTTCATGCAAACGGGCAGTTTTTAGGTCTTCCACACGAGGATCCACAGCAGCATATTCTGAACTTTTTGGAGATCAGTGATACTTATATCACTAACGCGGTCACTCCAGATTATGTGAGGATCACAGTGTTTCCATTCTCTCTGTTGGGCGAAGCTAAGCGACGGCTAAAGGCAGAACCAGCTAATTCCATTACATCATGGAATTATTTGGCAAGAAAATTTCTGGCAAGGTTCTTCCCTTCAGGCAAAACTGCAAAGATCAGAAGTGAGATAGTTGCCTTTAAATAGAAAGCAGGAGAATCTTTATTTCAGCATGGGAAAGGTTCAAGAACCTACTCAGAGATTGTCCTCATCACATTAGACCAACGAAGTGTTAGCTCATACCTTCATAGTGGGGCTCTATCCCCAAACAAATATTGTGGTAGATGCTGCAGCTGGAGGTCAAGTATTGGAGAAAAGCTTTGATGAAATTTATGCATTATTAAACAAATTCTCCAAAAGCGAGCCGGATTGGCAAGGAGAGATGGGAAAACACACAGTACAAAAGTCTGCAGGGGTTCTCGAGTTAGATGTCGTCTCGGCTTTATAAGCGCAGATTTTCACACTGGCCAACCAAGCCAATTAGATGACCTTGGTTATTAAGAAGCAACAAGCCCAGCCAGTGCAACATGTTCAGGTATTTTGTGAAGTATGTGGAGAGGGTCACCCTAGTGACTTGTGCCCAGCTAATACAGAGTCTGTCTGCTTTGTGGGTAATGCAAATAGGGGTCAGGCGAATCAATATGGGAACACTTATAATCCCAACTGGAGGAATCACCCAAACTTCTCTTGGGGTGGAAATCAAGGCACTCAGAATCAATACCGGCCCCAAGCACCTCAACAACAATACAAACCACCTCAGACTGAACAACAAGTTAGCCTTAAGGAGATGATGAAGAAAATGATGGTTGATCAGAAAGCCTTCAATCAAAAAGTAATGGCTGATCAACAGGCCCAAGCCGTAGCAATGAGAAATTTGGAACGCCAAATGGGGAAACTTGCCAATGCCCAAAATACTAGACCAGTGGGAGCTCTCCCAAGTGACACTGAGGCTAATCCTAAGGCATCCATTATTGCCGTATCATTGAGGAATGGGAGACAATTAGAAGAGGTCTAGTCGAAGAAGAGAAAGCATGTAACTTTTAATGAGAGTCCAGCCACTATAGAGTCAACATCAGACAAATCAAAAGAGTCAAAGAAGCCAGCTGAAGGGACGGTGACTAAGCAACCCCCACCAGTGGTTGCAAGGCCACCTCCTCCGTTCCCTAAAAGGTTGCAGGAAGTGAAAGATAATGTGGCATACAAAAAGTTCCTTGATTTTTTGAAACAGGTGTAAATTAACATTCCACTGGTAGACATTTTGCATGAAGAGCCCAAAAATGTCAAATACATCAAGGACATTATGGCCAATAAAAGGAGGCTGACTGAGTTTGAGACCGTGGCACTCACTGAGGAATGTAGCTCAAGAATTCAAAGCAAACTACCTCAGAAATTAAAGGATCCAGGTAGTTTCACTATCCAAATCTCGATCGGTAAGCAAGCAGTCGGGCGAGCTTTGTGTGATCTTGGGGCGAGCATTAATTTGATGCCGCTATCTGTGTTCAGATAGTTGGGGTTGGGTGAGCCACGCCCAACAACGGTAATCTTACAGTTGGTTGATCGCTCCCTTGCTCATCCTGAAGGAGTGATTGAAGATGTGTTAGTTCAAGTGGGCTCTTTCATATTTCCTGCTGATTTTATTATCCTGGATTACGAGCCAAATCAGGAAGTCCCATTTATTTTGGGGCGTCCCTTCTTAGACACGGGCCGAGCTATTATTGATGTGTGCAAAGGGAAGATGACGATGAGAGTTGGTAATCTAGTGGAGGTATTCAATGTATATAAAGCACTCAAATTACCAGCCCACGATGACGAGTTATCCATGGTTTCTGTGGTGGAAAGCAATGCTGCACCATTGGTTCCTTATATGATCCCTGTTGACCCTCTTGAACGAGTCTTAATTGAGGAAGGTAGTGAAGACGAAACGAGGGAAGAAATTGAGCAAGTGCTTGATGTATCTTGCATCTATATCCATGGGTTAGGAAAATTTGAGGAGCTGAACAAGCCTGTTACTCTGACCCCTCCTAATCCATCTATAGAGGAAGCTCCAAAGTTAGAACTTAAGCCCCTTCCAGCACATTTGCGCTATGCTTATTTGGGGAACTCCGAGACATTGCACGTGTTTATCTCATCTAGCCTGACTAAAACACAAGAGAGAAATTGCTCAGAGTACTTCGTGAACACAAAAAAGCGATTGGGTGGACAATTGCAGATATTAAGGGAATCAGTCCATCGTTTTGCATGCATAAAATCTTCTTAGAAGATGGACATCACCCGAGTATAGAGCAGCAAAGGAGGTTAAATCCCATTATGAAAGAAGTCGTGAAGAAGGAAATCATAAAATTGCTTGATGCAGGTATCATCTTTCCTATTTCTGACAGCAACTGGGTAAGCCCAGTTCAATGTGTGCCCAAAAGGGGGGGGATGACTTTGATTGAGAATGATAAAAATGAGCTAATCCCTACCCGCACTGTTACGGGATGGAGAGTTTGCATTGACTATCAAAGGCTCAACAAGGCAACCCGCAAGGACCACTTCCCACTTCCCTTCATTGATCAAATGTTGGACAGGTTAGCAGGACATGATGATTATTGCTTTCTTGATGGGTACTCGGGATACAATCAGATTGTCATATGCCCAGAGGATCAGGATAAAACCACGTTTACTTGCCCTTATGGCACTTTCGCCTTCAAGCGGATGCCGTTTGGTCTTTGTAATGCACCAGCCACCTTCCAGAGATGCATGATGGCCATTTTCACTGACATGGAGGAAATATTTGTAGAGGTGTTTATGGATGACTTCTCAGTCTTCGGGTAATCTTATGATGATTGTTTGAAAAATCTGTGTATGGTATTAGGTCGTTATGAAGAAAGGAATCTGGTCTTAATTTGGGAGAAGTGTCACTTTATGGTGCAGTAAGGCATCGTTTTGGGACATAGAGTGTCTAGGAGTGGAATTGAAGTTAATAAGGCTAAAGTGGAGGCGGTTGAAAAATTACCTCCACCAATTTCTGTGAAGGGTGTCCGGAGTTTCTTGGGACATGTAGGGTTCTATAGACGCTTATTAAAGATTTTTCAAAAACTGCCACTCCTTTGTGCAGGTTTCTCAAAAAATATGTCAAGTTAAATTTTGATGAAGCCTGCCTGAAGGCGTTTGAAGAACTCAAAAAACAATTGGTAGTTGCCCCCATAATTGTTGCACCAGATTAGTCTCTACCATTTGAACTTATGTGTGATTCCAATGACCATGCTATTGGGGCAGTGCTAGGCCAATGGAAAGACAGAGTATTTTATTCCATTTACTATGCGAGTAAGACTCTTGATGATGCACAGCTGAATTACACCACCACTGAGAAGGAACTGTTGTCTGTTGCGTGGGCCTTTGAGAAATTTCGGGCATACTTGGTGGGAACAAAAGTCATAGTCCACACCGATAATTCAGCAATCAGGTATTTATTTACAAAGAAAGAGTCTAAATCTAGATTGATGCGCTGCGTTTTATTGTTGTAGGAATTTGATGTAGAGATAAGAGACCGAAAGGGCAATGAGAACCAGGTAGCTGATCATCTGTCAAGGCTTGAAAATCATGACCATGTGGAGGAGGGTGGACAAATCAAAGAAGTATTTCCTGATGAGCAACTTTTTTCTATAACCCAAGATCCTCCTCCATGGTAAGTTGATTATGTGAATTATCTTGTGAGTGGGGGTACTTTCGCCAGAGATTGAATCTGAGGCTAAAAAGAGGTTCTTACATGATGTGAGGTTCTACTACTGGGATGAGCCATATTTGTACAAACAATGTGTTAATCAGTTGATGAGGAGATGCATTCCAGACACAAAGAGGTAGAATTGGTGTTGTATGATTGCCATGCATCGCCTTATGGGGGCCATCATGGTGGCGATAGAACAACGGCAAAAGTACTACAGTCTGGGTTCTTCTGTCTAACTCTATTCAAAGACGCCCATGCATTTATTAAAAAGTATGACCAGTGTCAGAGGACAGGAACGATCTCGAGGAGGCACGAGATGCCTCTGAATAATATCCTGGAGGTGGAGATTTTTGACATGTGGGGGATAGATTTTATCGGACCATTCCCATCATCCAGAGGAAATAAGTACATTTTGCTAGCAGTTAACTATGTGTCAAAATGGGTAGAGGCGATTGCATTGCTGACAAATGATGCCATGGGTGTAGCTGCGTTTGTGAAGAAGAACATATTTTCGAGGTTTGGGACTCCATGTGCCTTGATTAGTGATGAAGGGGCCCATTTTTGCAACCGATTGTTAAATAACCTTCTAGCTAAATATGGAGTCCGCCATAGAGTTGCGACAGCATATCATCCTCAAACAAGTGGACAAGCCGAGGTATCGAACAGAGAAATAAAGAAAATATTAGATAAGACGGTGAGTGTGAACAGGAAGGATTGGTTTGCAAAATTAGATGATGCATTATGGTCATATAGAACAGCTTAGAAAACGCCAATAGGGGCGTCGCCGTATAAGTTGGTCAATGGGAAGGCATGTCACTTGCCCGTTGAACTCGAACATAAAGCATATTGGGCCATCAAGAAGCTGAACATGGACCTTGAAGCCGCGGGTGAGAAAAGACTACTAGAGTTGAATGAACTAGATGAGTTTAGGCTACACTCATACGAAAATTCTAAACTGTACAAAGAAAAGACCAAAAGATGGCATGACAAGCATATTAAGTCGCGTCAATTCGATCCAGGACAACAGGTATTATTGTTCAATTCTAGACTGAGGTTGTTTCCCGGGAAGCTAAAATCAAGATGTTCAGGCCCCTTTGAAGTGGTGAGAGTCACTCCTTATGGTGCACTTGAGTTGCGAGCTATACCTGGTGAAAAAAATTTTTTGGTGAATAGGCATAGAGTCAAGCACTATTGGGGAGGAGCCATGAGTCGCGAGAAAACCAAAGTCGTACTTGCTGATGAGTAAAGCGAGACTTTGCGTCGTGCCGCAACGTTAAATCAGGCGCTTGTTGGGAGGCAACCCAATTTTCATAGTGCTTCCGTAGTTAACTTCTTGATTTTTCTTTAGAGTAGATAGATTATACATTTGTCTTTATAGGAATAGAAATTATAGATATAATGGTTTAGAACATGTAATTGAGTATTTAAAAAGCTTGGGGGATCGGGATATTTAAAAAAAAAAAAATCGTAAACAATGCCCAGGCCAGCGCCCAGCCTGGGGCGCTGCAACCAGTGAACAGTGCCCAGATAAGTCATTTTTTTAATTTTTTTGTTTTCTTTTTATATTCTAAAACCTTGACCCATTTAACCTAACCCAAATACCCACATATACTAATATTATAACCCATCTCCTACCCAAATACCCACAAAAGAAAAAAAAACACTCCCCTCCTTTCTTTCTCTCCCTACCCGCGAACCCCCTCCCCCCCTGGGGCGCTGCAACTAGTGAACAATGCCCAGGTAAGTCATTTTTTTTATTTTTTTTATTTTTTTTCGTTTTCTTTTTATATTCTAAAACCTTGACCCATTTAACCCCACCCAAATACCCACCTATACTAATATTATAACCCATCTCCTACCCAAATACCCACAAAAGAAAAAA
>ML328419.1:0-51253 GCA_005239505.1 Nicotiana paniculata | reverse complement strand
ATTGTTTCGGGCTGATGGAGGCATTTGTGATCCATGTGAGTGAGACTGAAGAGTAATGACTGTGTGAGGCCGAGAGCCTGTTATTGAGACAATTATGAGAATGGACTGCACACTACAGTGATACTTATATCATGCCTTCGTTGGCTTGATATGGCGCTTGGGCCACTAGGGCCCCTCCGGAGTCTTTACACCCCTAGTGAGCGTAGATATTGAGGGATGGATCTTCCCTGGGCATGGATCTTGTCCGAAGTGATGAGAGATGGATCTTCCCTGGGCATGTATCTTGTTCGAAGTGATGAGGGATGGATCTTCCCTGGGCATGGAATTTGTCCGTAGCTTTTTTTATGAGAGGGATGGATCTTCCCTAGATATGGAAATTGTCCGAGTGTTATATTCCGGAGATGGATCTTCTCCATGGGAGGCTGGACTGGCCTTTTTCCTCAGTACATAGTGACTACGGTCACCGGTGTTTATGAATATTTCGGGATGGAACTTCCCTGGGCCTGAGAGCCATATATAGTACTGAGTGGACTTCTATGGGAGAGCTGTGAGTACTATGTGCATATCCATACTGGTTTCATAACATATATTTTGTGATGGCATGTAGAGTATACTGGCATACTTGGCATATTTACTCATCCTGATAAACTGTTAGCATGTCTAAATTCTGTATATTATTTATTGTAACATAATTGAGGTTTCGTCCGTCACTACTTCTCATCCCATAGTTTGGGTTCGTTACTTCTGAGTTGGTGTACTCACGTTACCCATGCACCTTGTGTGCAGATCCAGGTACACCGGGACCCCTGTAGTGGATTTTGAGCAGCGGATCAGAGTTTCTATTGGAGTTGTCGAGTTTGCAGCTGGAAATCACGACCTCTCCTTCTCTTTCTTTATTCCACCTATTGCTTTTATTTGGAGACAATGTTGTCCATTTCCCCTTTTCTTTACTTTATGTTATAGTAGCTCATGACCGAGTGACACCGGATCCGGGGTTGAAGGTTTTGAATTTAGTTTTCAAATATTATTTTAAATTTCAGATTTCTTGATATTATTAATAAATTCGTTTAAAAATTACATTTTTACTGGAATGGAATTTAGCTTAGTTAAAAAGGGAGGCTTGCCTAGTTCCACGACATGCGCCATCACGACTCCGAAATTGGGTCGTGACAAGATGGTATCAGAGCGCTAGGTTAAATAGGTCTCACCAGTCATGAGCAGGTTTATTAGAGTCTTGCAGATTGGTACGGAGACGTCTGTACTTATCTTCGAGAGGCTGCAGAACCTTTTAGGAAAAATTTCACATTCTTTGAATTCTGTTGTGCGACTCTGTTGAACTCTGAAACTAAACTTCTGTTGTTTCATTCTCTCACAGATGGTGAGGACTCGTGCTAATGGTAGTGGTGACCAGATCCCAGCAGGACCAGCCCGAGGTCGAGGCCGTGGCAGAGGGAGGGGTGCAACCGGCTTAGCAGTTGGGGCAGTACCTGTGGACCCTCTCATTGTCCAGGAGCAGGTCCCCGCAGCTGAGATTCCAGCGGGGCAGACTCATGCACCAGCAGTGCCCATTGTGATTCCGGGTCTTCAGGAGACCCTAGCCCAAATTTTGACGGTGTGCACCAGCCTGGCACAGGCCGTCGCCGTGTCTACTGCTACTACTTCTCAGGCCGGGAGAGGCATTCAGACTCCAGCTGCCCGGACACCTGAGCAAGTTAACCAGGGGCTTCAGACACCTGGGACAGTCCCAGTTCAGCCGGTTGCCTCAACCTATGATTATGTTGTCCCAGCTTTAGCTGATGATGAGCAATGTAGGTTGGAGAGGTTCAGCAGACTCCAGCCTTTGATTTTTGGTGGTACTGAGGGCGAGGACGCCCAGGGATTTTTGGACAAGTGTTAGAGGATCCTTCGCACAACAGGGATACTGGAGGCTAGTGGGGTCCCATTTACCACATTCCAGTTTTCAGGAGCTGCACTTGCTTGGTGGGAGGCCTATGAGAGGCGTAGACCTGCTGATGCAACGAACCTTACCTGGCGTCAGTTCTCCA
The DNA here is from genome assembly GCA_005239505.1 of Nicotiana paniculata. Lineage (NCBI taxonomy): Eukaryota > Viridiplantae > Streptophyta > Magnoliopsida > Solanales > Solanaceae > Nicotiana > Nicotiana paniculata. The sequence goes on along the minus strand of ML328419.1, from coordinate 49,208 downwards.
TTCTATTCCCGGAGAAGTATATACCGCAGTCCCGCAGGGAGGAGCAGGGAGTTCGAGCGGTTGTGCCAGGAGGGCATGACCGTGACGCAGTATGAGATGAGGTTCTCCGAGGTTGCCCGTCATGCTACTTGGCTAGTTCCCACAGATAGGGAGAGAATCAGGAGGTTCGTGGATGGTCTTACTTATCAACTTCGGGTTTTTCTGACTAGGGAGAGGGTATCTGGTGCTTCTTTCGAGGAGGTGGTTGACATTGCTAGAGAGATTGAGTCAGTTCGCCACCAAGAGCGGATTGAGAGGGAGGCCAAGAGGTCTCGGGGATCTGGGAGTTTTGGTGGGGTTCCTTCAGGGGGCAGCCTCAGCCCGGCGGAGGCCGTCCATTCAGGCAGGCTCAGGTTATCGTGGTGGATCGGTTGGTCACGATCCTTATAGTTCGCATCAGGCGCAACCATCTTTTAGTGCCTTTCCAGCTCAGAGTTCATCTTGGGCACCATCGGTTCAGAATTCATCTATGTCTGGTTCTTCCAGCGGTTATCCCGGTGCTAGGGGTTCCCTTCAGTCCCCAGTGCCATTCTACGAGAGAGGTTGCTTTGAGTGTGGACATGTGGGCCATATTAAGAGGTTTTGCCCTCATCTTGCGAGAGGTAATTATCAGCAGAGGAGTTAGCCCGCGGTTTCAGAATCAGTAGCTGCACCACCCGCCCAGGCAGCTAGAGGTGGGGGGGTCAGGCAACTAGGGGTCGCCCAAGAGGGGGAGGTCGATCCAGTGGTGATCAGGCCCGATTTTATGCATTCCCGGCCAGACTGGATGAGATGGCTTCTGATGCCATAATCCCAGGTATTGTTTCAGTCTGTCACGAGAAGCTTAAGTTTTTAATTGATTTCGGTTTTTCATATTCGCATGTTCATCATGAGTTAGCCCATTCTCTGGATACGCCCCGTGAATCTTTTGTTACATCTATTCATGTGCTCGCCCCTTGTGGCTGATGTTGTTGTTACGGATCGCGTGTGTCAGTTGTGTGTGATACCTATTGGGGGTCTGGAGACTCGGGTATGTGCATGGCAAGGTTATTCGACGGTTATGGCTTTTGGAACAACACTTGGCACGTTCGAGGACGGACGTTTGTTTAAGAGGGGGAGAATGTAACGACCCGGTCCCTGTTACGTAGAACCTACGTTATAATTAATATTCTTGACTAGTCATAGGTTGGTTATACAGTTATTGATGTGTTAAAGTCGATAGGCTTGAAATCGGAATGGTTAAATGAGAATTCAGTTACTTAGTCTTTAAAAGATAGCCTTATAATGGAAAAAGTCAACTGAGAGTTTACTTATTGGTAAACAACCTCGGAACGCGGATTTTATGGCTTGGATAGCTTCGTTAGGTGATTTTGGACTTAGGAGCGTGTCAGGAATATTTTTGTGATGTCAGGTGTAGAATTAGGCTTGAATTGGCGAAAGTTAGTTTTGGCAATTTTCGGTCGGCAGTGGAAAATAGGATATCAGGGTCGAAATGGAATTCCGACAGTTGGAACATGTTCCTAATGTCATTTTGGATATGTCTGCAAATTTTCAGGTCAATCGGATTGTTTTGGGTAGTTTCGGCATCGTTGGTGGAATTTAGAAATTTCAATGTTCTTAGGCTTGAATCCGATGTAAATTTGGTGTTTTGATGTTAGTGTTGGTGTTTTGAGAGTGCAAGTAAGTTTTAATGATGTTATGGGATGTGTTGGTAACTTTGGTTGGGATGTTATGACCGAGTGACACCGGATCCGGGGTTGGAGGTTTTGAATTTAGTTTTCAAATATTGTTTTAAATTTCAGATTTCTTGATATTATTAGTAAATTCGTTTAAAAATCACATTTTTATTGGAAATGAAATTTAGCTTAGTTAAAAAGGGAGGCTTGCCTGATTCCAGGACAGGCGCCATCACGACTCCGAAGTTGGGTCGTGATAGATAGACTGGAACGTATTATCTCTACCTCATTTGGATCCTCGTACAAATAAATGTGAACAAGAAGTTCAAAAGATCATTTATATGGAAAATGTTTCAAATCAATTGCCAGATGCATTTAATAACCTTCCACGGGTTACTAAATCGCATATTCCAGCTGTAAATGCTCCAATTCGAGTTGATGTCCCAGCTGGACAGTATGATAATGCAAATGAGTCTAGGCCACGCCTTAAACATGGTAGACCAATCGGTTCCAAGGATAAAAATCCCCAAAAAAGGAAAGGAGCAAATGATCAAGTTGATCATAACATGGAGGCAATTGCTCAAGAGGAGCATAAAGACATAGTAATTGATAAGACCTCACAGGAGGTTCTAGTACATGAAAATGAAGAGATCTCAATAAGCTATGTCTCTACAGTCCATGAAAAGCTTGATATGCGGTTGATGGATGTTGTCACAGCCTACTTATATGGCTCCCTGGACAATGAATTTTTTATGAAAATCCTTGAAGGATTTAAAGTTCCTGAAGCACATAAAAATTCAAGGGAAACTTGTTCAATAAAGCTTCAGAAATTCTTATACGGATTGAAGCAATCAGGGAGAATGTGGTACAATCGTCTTAACGAGTATTTGCTAAAGGAAGGGTACAAAAATGACCCTATTTGCCCCTTTGTCTTTATTAAGAGGTCTGGATCTGAATTTGTCATTATAGCTGTGTATGTTGATGACTTGAATATCATTGGAACTTCTAAAGAACTTCCAAAGGCTGTAGAGTGTTTGAAGAAAGAATTTGAAATGAAAGATCTTGGTAAGACAAAATTTTGTCTTGGCCTACAGATTGAGCATGTAACAAATGGAATTTTTGTCCATCAATCAACATACACTGAAAAGGTGTTAAAGTGATTTTACATGGATAATGCACATCCATTGAGTACCCCAATGGTTGTGCGATCGCTTGACATAAATAAAGATCTATTCCGGCCTCAAGAAAATGACGAAGAGCTTGTTGGTGATGAAACTCCATATCTTAGTGCAAGTGGGGCACTGATGTATCTTGCTAACAATACCCGGCCATATATTGCATTTGCTGTAAGCTTATTAGTAGTTCCTCCCGAACAAGAAAATATTGGAATGATGTTAAGCATATATTTAGATATCTTCGGGGAACTCTAGATATGGGATTGTTCTATTCTAATGAATTCAAGTCAGAAATGGTTGGCTATGGCGATGCAGGTTATTTGTCTGATCCACATAATGCTCGATCTCAAACGGGCTATTTATTTATTTATGGAGGTACATCTATATCATGGCATTCAATGAAACAAACAATAGCTGCCACATCTACTAATCATGTTGAGATAATAGCCATTCATGAAGCTAGTCGGGAATGTGTTTGGTTGAGATCAATGACTCAACATATTCAAGAAATGTGTGATTTTCTTATGAAAAACGATAATCCAACTATACTATATGAAGACAATGCTGCTTGCATCGCTCAATTGAAAGGAGGATACATAAAAAGAGACAGAACAAAACACATTTCACCAAAGTTCTTTTTCTCGCATGATCTTCAACAAAATATATGTACTCTTTTTCCTTCACTAAGATTTTTTCCCACAGGGTTTTTTCCTAGTAAAGTTTTAACGAGGCACATTATCAATGGACATCCAAGGGAGAGTGTTATGAAACATTAGTATATGGTGGATGTCCATAACTCCTATAACACCCACTATTCTTCTCCATTATCTCCATAACTCCCATTACTCCAATACTTATGGTTGTAACTCCCATATCTCCACAACCTCCCCATGATCTTCCTCCATGATCTCAAATGTTTAATGTCATGTTTATAGCATTCTTTTGTATACCTCTATATAATACTATAAATAGAGGATGAGAAGTGATATAGTACACACTTGAATACATAGAAGAAATAATAATCTCTCTTCTCTTGCTCTCTACATCTTTTGTCTATTTTCTTATTTTATGTTATTGCTTTGAGCTTAGTTTCTTAACTCGTTATCAGCACGAAGTTGAGCTTTTTTTTTGTTGTTTAGGTTATTTGGTTATTTTGTTTTCTTAGTCGTATATTTTGATTTCATGATTAGTGTCTTTAATATGCAATTTCATAATTTCTCACATCTCTAGATATGTGTAAAAATAAAGAATTCTATGTTTCTTTATTTTAAGTTATTTGCATGATTGTTATGTGAAAAAGCTAATTTTCATGTTAGTAGAATTAATAATAGAAAAATACTTATTTTATGTTGTTCCACATTTAAAATTGTGTTAAAGTTAGGATACATATTTTTTTGTTCTAGTTAACATCAAGGATTCTAATAATTTGAAGAAAAAAAAAATATTCTTTTCTATGGAATAATCACTTTAGTGTATATAAATCACAAATGTGATATTATGTCAATTTTTAATATTCCCTCACTACTATCCTAATGATTTTTAATTATTTATCTTCTTTGATATTTTTCACTATGTCGAATTTGTCAAAGCTTGAGTTTGTGTCACTTGACATTTCTGGAAAAAATTACCCATCATGGGTTCTCGATGCTGAGATTCACTTAGCCTCTAAAGGCCTTGGTGACACCATTACTCAGGGTAATGAGGCATCGAGCCAGGACAAAATGAAGGCCATGATTTTCCTTCGTTATCATTTGGATAAAGGTTTGAAGGTTGAATATTTAATAGTGAAAGATCCACTTGAATTGTGGACTGGCCTGAAGGAAAGGTATGATCACCTTAAGGATACGTTATTGCCAAGGGCTCGATATGAGTGGATGCACTTACGGTTGCAAGATTTAAGACCGTAAGTGAGTATAACTCTGCTGTTTTTAGAATAACTTCCCAGTTAAAATTATGTGGGGATGTCATGAATGATGAGGATCTGTTAGAAAAGACTCTTACGACTTTTCATGCCTCAAATATGGTACTACAACAACAATACCGTGAAAGGGGTTTTAAAAAGTATTCTGAATTGATCTCATGCCTTCTGGTGGCTGAGCAACATAATACCCTTTTGCTGAAAAATCATGAAGCACGTCTCACAGGGTCAGCTCCGCTTCCTGAAGCGAATATGGCAGCTAGACGTGATAAGTCTGGAAAAAGACAGAATGATAATCATGGCCATATGAATGTACGTGGGCATGGAAATGGTAAGAGACGATATAATAGTCGTCATCGTGGTGGTGATGGCAAACGAGAAAACAATATGGGTTCTCAAAACAATCCTTCAAGAAGCAAAAGCGGTAACTGCCACCGTTGTGGCATGGAAGGTCATTAGAAATTTGAATGTCGTGCACCTGGGCATTTTATCAGGCTTTATCAAAACTCCATCAAAAGAAAGGCAAATTTTGTTGGAGCATATTCTGCTAATGCCCCCAGTGGAGTTTCACTTGACCTTTAAAAATGATTTTGAGGCAGGGCCTTCAAACAAAAATGATGACAATGCCGAGGCAAATCTTGATTTGAATGATGATGATTTTGAAGGCCTCGATGATCTTACTCATTTGGAATTTGAAGACTTCTTTGGAGATCAAAACTAAAGTTTGATCGTTAAACTGGGAAATGCAATTATGTTGTCATTTTATTTTCAGTATTTCTTTTTCTGTCGTTTTAAAGTTGTTTTTATGTTTAAGTAGTACTTAAGTTGTCATGTGTTATTGTATCCATTGAGTACCCCAATGGTTGTGAGATTGCTTGACATAAATAAAGATCCATTCCGGTCTCAAGAAATGACGAAGAGCTTGTTGGTGATGAAACTCCATATCTTAGTGCAATTGGGGCACTGATGTATCTTGCTAACAATACCCGGCCAGATATTGCATTTGCTGTAAGCTTATTAGCAAGATTCAGTTCCTCCCCAACAAGAAGACATTGGAATGGTGTTAAGCATATATTTAGATATCTTCGGGGAACTCTAGATATGGGATTGTTCAACTCTAATGAATTCAAGTCAGAAATGGTTGGCTATGCCGATGCAGGTTATTTGTCTGATCCACATAAAGCCCGATCTCAAACAGGCTATTTGTTTATATATGGAGGTACAACTATATCATGGCGTTCAATGAAACAAACAATAGCTGCCACATCTACTAATCATGCTGAGATAATAGCCATTCATGAAGCTAGTCGGGAATGTGTTTGGTTGAGATCAATGACTCAACATATTCAAAAAATGTGTGGTTTTCTTATGGAAAAAGATAATCCAACTATACTATATGAAGACAATGTTGTTTGCCTCGCTCAACTGAAAGGAGGATACATAAAAGGAGACAGAACAAAACACATTTCACCAAAGTTCTTTTTCACGCATGATCTTCAACAAAATGGTGAAATTAATGTTCAACAGATTCGTTCATGTGAAAATTTGGCTGATCTGTTCACTAAGGCATTACCAACGTCAACATTTGAGAAATTGAGACAGAAGATTGGAATGCAGCGTCTTCGAGAAATAAAGTGATGTTTTCATGAGGGGGAGTAAGATAAGCGTTGTACTCTTTTTCCCTTAGCCTAGGTTTTGTCCCATTGGATTTTCCTGGTAAGATTTTTAACGAGGCAGTAAATAAAGCTTATTACAGATATGTGTACTCTTTTTCCTTCACTAAGATTTTTTTCCCACAAGGTTTTTTTCTTAGTAAGGTTTTAACGAGCATATTACCTATTTTTTGGACATCCAAGGGTGAGTGTTATAAAATATTTAGTAAATGTGGATGTCCACTACTCCCACTACTTTCACTCATGATATAAATAACCTCCTACTACTTATCACTTTTATGATTGTAACTCCCACACCTGCATAACCTCTCCCCATGATCTTCCCCATGATCTCAAAGGTTAATGTCATGTTTAAGATAATCCTTTTGTAACCTACAATGTAATAGTATAAATAGAGGCATGAATGTGATATGTTACACACTTGAACACTTCATGAAATAAGAAAGTTATCTCTTCTTCTCTTATTCTACTTATCTTCTTGTCTTACATTGTTACTTGGAGCTACATTTTTAACAATTATTGTATTCATTGAAACAATATCTTCTTGATATAAAAAGATGATGAATTTAGTTGAATTAGTTATATTATAGTTGTAATTATAATATCTTGTTAATAAGATATAAATATATTATTTTTTTGTATATCGCCTAACATCTTTTTGAAATACAAGTAATAAATATTTTGACTATCAATTTGACTAATGACAGTATTATATTACATCAGAATTTGTTAAATGGTTATTTCATCAAAATATTATAAACTTTAACTACTGGATATAAATATAAATATTTTACCTGATTGTTTATCAGGTAGGTGCGTCGCTACATCCCCAAAATATATATTTCTTGAATTCTATTCTATTAAATAATAATACAGTTTTTCATAAACTCTAGTTACCTAATTAGGCCAGTCTTGAGAAAGTTGTTCTTAAGACAAATTTTCTTAGATCTCCATCCAAATTAATTAAATAGTTATTATTTTTTTAAAAATATTAAAAGCTTGGAAAATTAAATAATAGCTTAAATTTTTGAAAAGGAAATCCAGTGTATTCCTAAGCTCACCCTACACGGAAGTAATAATATCTTTTATTAATTATCAAATAACATATGCAAAAAAAAATAATGAAGCTTTAAATTGATGGTAAAGTAAAACTCTCAAGATTCTAACATAAACATTTTATGTAGAAAAATAAAGGTAAGCTACTTTTATAACAAAAAAGATTAAAGTTTAAATACTTTCTCAATATAGAAAATATGTGGTATATGATAGAGAATTATATAGTTAAAGATTGATTTTTCTAATTTAGAGGAAGGTTTATAATAATTTTATTATTACTGCAGATTATAAGTATAACTAGTGAAATTTCCGCGCTTCGCGCGGTTGTACTCAAATAATTTTATAAATAATATTTTTTTGAATTTAGATGACATAATATATATATATATATATATATATATATATATATATATATATCACGTTAAATTCTCTTGCATTTCATTACGTCTATTTATTATTTATAAATAATATATATTATTTATTGTAATATAATAATAATAATAATAATAATAATAATAATAATAATAATAATAACTAATTTTTTATTTTGACTCTTACATTTTAATGAGAATAAAGACTTTGCATCACTTGTTAGACCTTCAATAAAGATCTCAGCTTCAACATAAGTTGAGGTTAAATATATCAATTTTTAGATGAAAAATTTTCAAATTAAAAAGTACGTTCTCACGATTCCGTAGACATATCATAAATTATATTACCACTTAGAGTGCTATTACAGAAAAAGAAAAAAAGAAGAAGAGGAAGATTAATTAATTATAGAGAAAGTATTAATTCAATGTATAAGCACTACCTTGACGCAATCTTTACATCTCCAAATCATCACAACTTATCTCTTCATTGCGCGACTGCTCATAATAACAACTATATATTCAGAAAAACCCAAGTATTTAAAGCAAAACCAAAAAATTTCTTAAAATAGAGCAAACGACAAAATGGCATCCCCGATAGCATAAATCACATAACTGTACAACTTTTACTTTATTCGAAAGCACAAAAAATCCATACCTTTCCAGATAATCCCTAAGTGTTTGCTATGCTAACCTCCATTCCTAAAATTGCTTCCGTTTGCTGTAATGGGTGCCTTAATATATAAGCCAAATAAGCACAAAACATCAGATGTTAATATATCAATTAATAGGCAATTATAAGGGAAGAAGAGAGGCTTGAAATGGTAGAATAGTAAGGTTTAAAAAGTTGACTTTTGGAGTTTTTAAATGGAATGGTTTAAAGAGTATAATAAAAGTGGGCAATCAAAGAGACTCAATTCATTATTGAGCTAATTTACTTAAATAAAAATAAGAGAAAAAGGCAAAAAAAAAAGGAGAAAAAAGATAAATAGGATCATTGGCCAAAGAGAGGTGCCAAGTCACCTTGTCTATTCCCACTTATATATATATAGAGAGAGATCAGTTTTCATTTTCAAAAAAATAATAAATAAAATCTGAATTAATTTGTCAAGATTCTAAAATAAATATTTTATGTATGAAATAAATTAAAGCTATTTTTTAATATTATAACAACAACAAACCCAGTATGATCCCAACAGGTGGGGTCTGAGGAGGGTAGTCTGTACGCAGATCTTACCCCTACCTAATGCAGGTAGAGAAGCTGTTTCCAATAATAGACCCTCGGCTCAAGAAGGGTAAGAAGAAGAAGAGGAAAGCAAGGAAGGAAGAAATAAGGAAGAGAAAAGAAAAGGGAGAGATAAAGGATAATCAATACCAAATAATAGCAACAGGGAATACAGTACCTGAGACGAACAAAATCACATAACGTTATAAAAATCTAAAAATATGAAGGGACATGCATGCTACTAAGACTATCGGTGAACAACTAAAAACTACCCACTAACCTTCTACCTTAATCCTCGACCTCCACACCCTCCTATCAAGGGTCATGTCCTCAGTGAGCTGAAGCAGCGCCATGTCCTGTCTAATTACCTCTCCCCGGTACTTCTTAGGCCTACCTCGACCTCTTCTCAAACTCTCCATGGCCAGCCTCTCACACCTCCTGACAGGAGCATCAATGTTTCTTCTCTTAACATGTGTGAACCATCTCAGCCTCGACTCCCACTTCTTGTCCTCCACGGAGGCTACTCCCACTCTGTCCCGGATAGCTTCATTTTTAATCCTATCTCTCTTGGTACACCCACACATCCATTTCAACATCCTTATCTATGCTACTTTCATCTTCTGCACGTGGGAGTTCTTGACTGGCCAATACTCATCCCCATACAACATAGCTGGTCGAATCACCACTCTATAAAACTTACCCTTAAGTCTTGGCGGCACATTCTTATCACATAAAACGCCGGAAGCGAGCCTCCACTTCATCCATCCTGCTCCGATGCGATGTGCGACATCTTTGTCAATCTCCCTGTTACCTGGATAATAGACCCAAGATACTTAAAACTCCTCTCTTGGGGATAACATGAGCATCAAGCTTAACCTCTATGTCTGCATCATGGGTCTCGTCACTGAATTTGCACTCCAAGTATTATGTCTTGGTTCTGCTCAGTTTGAAACCATTAGACTCCAAGGTATGTCTCCAAACCTCGAACCTCGCGTTAACTCCACTTCGCGTCTCGTCAATCAACACTATATCATTGGTAAATAGCATGCACCAAGGCACCTCCTCTTGGATGTGTCGCGACAATACATCCATCGCCAAGGCAAATAAAAATGGGCTAAGAGCCGATCCCTGGTGCAACCCCATCACCACAAGGAAATGCTCCGAGTCACCACCCACAGTCCTCAACCGAGTCTTAGCATCATCATACATATCCTTAATCACCCTAATGTACGCTATCGGAATGCCGCTAACCTCCAAACACCTCCACAGGACCTCCCTCGGGACTTTATCGTACGCTTTCTCAAGGTCAATAAACACCATATGCAAATCCTTCGTCCTCTCCCTGTACTGCTCCACTAATCTCCTTACCAGATGGATCGCTTTTGTAGTCGAACGCCCCGTCATGAATCCAAACTAATTCTCGGAAATAGACATTCATCTCCTCACCCTTACCTCCACCACCCTCTCCCAAACCTTCATAGTGTGACTCAACAACTTGATACCCCTATAATTGTTGCAATTTTGAATATCACCCTTGTTTTTGTAAAAGGGAACCATCGTACTCCACCTCCATTCTTCAGGTATTTTTCTTTTGTCTTAAAACTAACATTAAACAACCCAGTGAGCCACTCCAAACCTGCTCCCCCTGCGCTCTTCCAAAATTCTACTGGGCTGTTTTTTATATAACAAAAGACATTAAAGTTTTAAAACATGTTCTGACTTTTTCTCCTCGGTTGAGTCTTTTTTTTCTTTGATATCTATATGTCTTTTTTCTACATGGTGAGATCTTCTGTAAACAAGGTACATAACATCCGTTCATATAGACTAAGAACCTTCCCAACTTTGTATCAAAATTAAAAGAGGAAAAATATACTAATCTTTATTTGGACAACAGAAGCAATTATCATGTCTTAAAAGATATGACGTTGGTAAATAGAATGTGGTATATGGATGTAGTTCCGTTAGACAATTAAATCAACATATATTTGTTGATTTTATACTATTAATATTAGAAATTCTTATATAATTAAATAAGGAAAGAGATTTAATAGTCAAAATTTTAGTTAATTTAAAGGTCCTAAATCTTAAGAAAATAATTAAATGACTATTTTGTCTAGTGTGAACTCTAATTTTTAAAGGGTAAAAAAAGCGAACGATATTTCGTTAAGAGATTCGTGCTTTTAATATAGTATAAATAAATAAATCGATAGATAATAGTTTTCTATATTTGTGACTTCAATGAGAAATGTTAGTGATTTTTTCATATTTCTTAAATGTATTATGTTTTTGGATAAATTATAATTATCATCAATATCTCTTTGTATAGACAATTGTTTTCTAACTCTTTGATCCTTTTTATTGGAGTCGAACAAGGAATATAACTTTAACACAATCCGTTGTAATAAATCTTTAAATCCTTCTAAGAACATATCTGGAACTTCTCTTTCGAACAGAGCCAACTCGATTGGACGTTGAAGCATATTAATTGGTTAATTTCAATGACACTGAGAAGCCTCATTCAATATATTGACTACTTGTCTTTTTTTGTATCACGCCCCAAACCCGAAGAGGCGTAGCCGGCACCTGGTATCATATTCGGCCCGAGCGTATCGATCTGTAATTGTGAACTCTGAAGGGGTAACTCTCAACTTAGGCCGATGAGACCATCTTCTGAATCATCTGAAAATAATGTTTGAGGGGTAAGCATACTCAAAATCTGATATATATAATTGTGCAGGCCGACGAAGCCGCCATGAACATCTACTGCTATACAAAATATACAGGACTAGTCTACAAGCCTCTAGAGATAACTGAATTGTACCATGGTCGGGACAGGGCCTCGACCTGCCCATAAAATCTGTATATATAAAATGGACTCCAAGGTCTAGACCTGGTAACTCCGAGAAAGTGGAGCTTACCAACCAAGCTGATGTTTGACTCTATCTGCTGGGAGGGTGTGTCCAACTGTCAATCAGGACCTGCATGCATGAAATGCAGCGTCCCCGGCAAAAGGGACGTTAGTACGAAATAATATACCGAGTATGTAAGGCAACAGAATAACTAAAAGCTAAAACTGCACTGATAATATAATAACTGAAAGTAACTGGGAGTCAAAGATAATCTGACGATATACTTACCTGTTGATACTAACTCAACTCTCTTAATATAGTAAGTAAAATAGTTGTCCGACCTTAAAAGGCTCTGTATGTGTAATTGCTTTGTTAATAGGGCTCGCTCATAGACGCTCGACCATACTAGGCTCTGTATCTCGGCCATTCTAGGCTCGTTCATAGGTGCTCGGCCACAGTAGGCTCGGTACATAACTTACCATCTGATCGGAGGTTGCCCAATAGGGGCCTGCCCATCGATTATAGCTCGATGGTGGTGAAAATACTGTAATACTGTATATATAGACTCTCTGCTCTCTTGCCTAAAAGAAGAAAAAACTAAACTGAATATCAAGTCCCGATAAGGGAGAATGCTGCAACTTATGAGACTAGGCCAATGTACATAAATTCAGGAATATGAACTTCTCTTTATGTCTCATTATCAAACACATGTAGTTACTGGATCATGCCAAAATGAAGAAAAGGTTTAGCCTTAACATACCTTAACCTCGTTGAGTCTTTAATAGATTCCAAGCAACTTTTCAAACAACCCAACTCAGTCTACCATAGCATAATGAGATTCAAAACCAGTGCTGAGTAAATGCTAAGTCTGTAACTTAAGCTAATAACTTGTTTTATGTAAATTTGGGCAGAATTTCCCTTGTAACAAGGGCCTCCCTCAATACCATATACCAGAAACAACAACCAGAGCAATACAAGAAGAACAACATCAATAATAAGGTACAAAATATTTTATTAACAAGTCGTCAAGATATCACAACGAACGGCAAGCTCGGATTGAATCCCTTCAGCACCCTTCAAACCCATTATAACCCCTTACATTAACTTAACAACATCATTAACATTATAATGAAGTCATTCATCAATGATTCTATCCTTATACCATATATTTATAACAAAGAAAACAATCCACAACTCCAACTATCTTTAATTAGCAACTTTATTCACTAGTTCATGTCTGGTACATCCATTTAACTTAATCAACATCAAGACCACCATAAGAACATGCAAGAACACAATACAAATACCTCCTATAGTAGATTCAAGTCGAAATCCAAGCTATATCTTGGTTACAACAGCCCTCAATGGCAATACAACACCGTAGAAGTGACTTAAGCTAATCCAAGTATTATCTTGTAGTTTATCATCCTAATAACTTAACCAACATACAAGAAATCTTAAGCACAATTACTAGTCTGTTATACTCACCTTGTCCAGTAGAAACAACTTAAAGTTTCAACCAAATACACCCCACAACTATCCTCAATGACAACACAACCTCAAAGAGGTGTTGTTCTTCACTAGAACTAACTTTTGATGTTGAAATATGGTGTAATCCATTTGCAAGACTTGAAATAACCTAGGGTTGATATGAAAACCTTGGTAGATTATTTTACAGAACTTAAATCACTTAAAACAACCTCCCACACGATCAGGAACCACCCAAAAATCAGCAACAACAAGAAGAACAAGAAGCTTATTAGTGCGACGGGATTCCCAACACTTGATTTGTGTTGTTTGGACTTTGTTTGGGTCTTGGATCATGAAAGAACCTTGTGAGAGTGTTTTTAGGTGTCTAGTATATGAAGATACTGAAAAATAATGAGTTAAAACGGGGTTGAGGCGTCTTATATATATCAATATATCTCAACTGCCATTGTGGGTCCCATAGAGAGTTGCTTGGATAGTCTCGCAAAAACGCAAATATCTCTCGACCGATGTCGTATTGATGAATGAATTAATGCGTTAGAAAGTAAGCTCATAGATCTTCAATTTGATAGGTAGATAACCCCATAAGAGAAGTAAATTGGGTGAAAATCGCATCTACATTTAACCTAATTTTCAGCATATTTATGAATGTAACTTGTGATAACCTTTGCCAGCTTTTGTTCCACAACATGCTTGACTTAAAAACATAACACACGACTATCATACGAATAAAATAACTCATAACATAACCTCTTTATCTTGTTAAGAACCCTAGTCTCATCACAAAAGTACACGCTATAACATTCCCAACTTGTCGACATTGGACAAAACTTATTTTCTTCAATTTGTTTAGCTTCTTAGTGTTTTAACCATCTTGGTACTTGTTATCCACGATCTTAAATATTTATAACCTCGACCTTAACATGCTTAACTTACTTTATTACTCTCAAAGATAATCTCATTTCTGAGCTTTCATCAATTGACTTACGAATACTCTTTCGTACGAAGATATGGGGTGTAACATCATTCCCCTCTTTGGAATATTCGTCCTCGAATGTTGACTGATGTGATTATTAGTCTCATAACCTATAGCTCTTAAAAATACTTTACTTCTACTCTTTCCATATGGAAACTATTTTGTGAATAAATCCAAAGGCCAGGGCATTCCCATTTTAGGATTCTTTCTCACACCACGACTTGTGGTCGGAATTATTTCAATCTCGTAACTATTTCTATCTTATGTCATGCATCCTGTATGACTCTGTCCTTATATGTGCATCTATGTGACTCTTCTTTTCTTTTTCCTTCAGATTTAGCCAATCTCCAGGCCTCACTTTGTGAACATATACAAAATTATGACAAGTTGTCCCTCTGGGAATCTATAGGTGTACTGAAGTTTTTCGATCGGGTACTGTAAAACTTAAAACTATTGCTATACCTTGTTTTATAGCCTTGGTTAGCTATGCTTATGGCTTTACTATATCTAGGTAGCTTATACTATACCACAATAATTACTTTGATTTATTATGGCTAGGGTCTGCTACCCAACTCCAGGTTACTCTCTTGCTGCTTATCCTATATGTATAAATTTAAGTCCCTTAATGCTTCCTTATTACTATTCATCTTAAGAATGACAACCTAATCCCATCTCACATTTTTGAACATTCATCCATCTAGTTTTGATTTACCTTAATGTTAATCTATAATCTACCACTGATCACTTGAAACCTCTTATGTAATATATGTCACTGGGGCTCATGTATCATCGGGGAACATCTGGACTTATTTGCCTGATCCACTTAGGGTCAATACTATACCTCAATAACGGTATTTCATAGCATCCCGATGTGATTCACCTTATGGGGGTATTTTAATCCTATACAATTCATGAAATCCTTTTTCTTTGAATCATTACCCAATCAAAGGCCTAAATGTCATCCTCTTATCTATCACAATTACACCCTTATTCTACCACTAGAGAAGCATAAATTCTCCTAGTCTTAAACTCCTATGAGTTCACTCATGCTATACTGAGCTTTTTATAACTTATAGAAACCATCAGCTCTCTTGTTGTGATGGGTTTAATCATGAAGACTTACCTATTCTCGTCACCTTCTAACTTACCTTTTCTTATCCTTACTCCTGTCTACTTAAGACCTTGTCGCTCTACCATACTTTAGCTTGTGACCTACATATATCTATTTATACTAATCACAACCTTCCTTTAACTTGCTAGTGCCATAGATTTTCTTATGTTATTCTAGAACCTCAAGCGAGACATCATATCGTCTCTAACTCTTCTTTACTCTCTTAACTAGACTTCTTTGTACCTAGAAACATAGGCTTGAAGATATGCCACTGACGATAACACTATCATTTCTTATTACAGAATTACGATGCTTCCAGCTCTCTATCTGATATCTGGATTATTCGTAACCTTCTGTACTTGGGCATTTCATACCTTCTTCACTTGTACCTTACTTACCTTTAAATCTTGCATCGTATCTTCTATCTCTTTCATAACCTCCCTTCCACATATGTGGGATTCACATCCACACTTTAAAGCTCTACTATAATACTTAGGCATCATGTGCATACACAATCCGACGAAGGCTTAATGCTAACTTCTTATGAGGTTGGTACTGTTCTAACTAGATTATCGTAGATCCATTATATATTATGTCAGGTATACTATCTCTTTTGTACCTATGATATTAAGAGTGATTTCGTAGTGTTTTGAATCATGATTTCTATATTTATTTGGGTCTAATAATAAGACTCCTGATTCACTTAGCTGATGTAACTCTTTAGTTTCCTCTCAGCCTTTAAGTAGGCTTATTTTATCTTCGGATCTGCGACTCAGGATATTAGTTATTACTTTAGCCCCTCGTGGACGCTATGGAACATCCATGATACAACCTTATAGTAATTCAAGCTTTTGCTTGTGACGTGGACTCAATTTTTTCTTTTAACTTATATTGGAGTATCCTATGGATGTATCATTGTCAACATATATGCTGCATGGATAACACTCCGAAATCTTAACTATGTTCATAACGTAACTAACTCTGGGTCATAGATCGAATAATTCCTTTCATGCCTTCTCAACTTTTGTTAAAAGTAAGCAATTAATTTTCTTGGTCGTTCTGCCACTTGTTGCATGAATACTTGGCTTATCTTAGCGCCCACATATATTAGAATTTTGTGAAACTCATATGATCTCAAATATTACTTTGATTTTACTTCCCGTTCCTTAGTCACAATAGGTACCACTTTCTCATAGAGTGCATACAATGTTGTAGTGAGACTGTTGTTACAAGACCATTATTTATTTAGGTCACTACGCTTAGTTTGAAGCCTTCTTCCTTATTTCTTCAGCTAGTCTTTCATTGTAGCATTTAGGTAAGACTCTCTGACTCTTGTAAATATTTTAGCTTATCCCATCATATACCTGACGGAGTTTTTGATGTTCTTACTCACCTATAAATATCCTTAGGTACATACCTTCATGCCCTTCTTCTTTTAGGAGTACTTCTGAACTCAATTTTTTTTGTCTCCCCCGTGGCACTCTCTTTTATTTCTGTAACATTTTTACGACAACTATAACTACCTCAACTCCTATCTAAATATTTCTATAGGATTACAATGTTGTATCTACGAGACTGAATTCCCTATGCTGGGGTTCACTAGGTTTATCTCGCAAGATCTGCCGATTTATTTGTATAGTCTTGTCTAGCCATAACTAGACTCTTGTTGAATCAACTACTAACTACTCGTCAGTCCATTCTCATATCTATATTCTGCGTAATCTCTCTTGGGTTGTTTACTTTGTCTTAACTTACCTCTCGCAACTGGCTCCTTATGTATCAAGTGTTCATTCGCACTTATTTATCAATAACATCCTGGAAGGGAACCCTTACTGCATCTCCCCGCCATCGTGCTTGTATAATGTTGTGGAGTCATAATATATATGTAGGATCTGAATAAATGCAATCTCACCCCTTTCGCCTTTTTACCGCATTCTTTCTTTACTAGTCCATAGTTACTGTCGCGCCCCCTTTTTCTTGCGAAATCAGGTTTCGACATTTTTGAGACAACTCCTTTTGATAGGGTAAGTAATTGGAATTGAGAGAGTAGCCACCTAATGGATTAAGGTGCATTAGGGCACCTAGAGCAATTAACTCATAGAACTAGTTTACATCACCAGAGATCGGGTAAGGGCTCAAATTAACTTGAGGGGAAGGTGTTAGGCACCCCTCGAGGTCCACAACGTTGGGTCCCGATCAAACTTAAATTAAGCGAATTAGTCTAAAAAAAAGAGAAGAAAACAATTTGACCAGATGCGATATCCAATTTATTCTAAACAGGAGTATAGGGGGGTCCTAAGTTTTTTAGCCTATAGGATCATTCCATACAATACTTTGTGACTCCCTCAATTTGGAGTGTCACTCATAGTATTAACACATGGGCTATCATCTCCTTACTACCCAATTACTATCTTTAAGTTGTTACTTAAGCGTTCTAGCAGTTTCTAGCTCGTTCCTTATGCGTGCACTACTCGTCCCTTACCTATGGCCCTGGAGGCATTAGGACCTCTATTTGGGATATTTCTAGGCCAACCTATATTAAAAATGTGAAATCTAGGCGACAAACAATAACAGATAGGACTTTCAGATAAGGAACAAGTATGGGCTCATATTGACCTCCGCACATAGACAACAAAACCACACAAACTTTATTACTTTGAAATTCTATAGTCAGGATATCTATATGGGAAAACAGAATGCAAAAATAGTTTATTAATGCGAGCATTAAGATCTATTTGTTTGCCTACTGATTTTATTCAGCATGAATAAGGCACTTCAGGCAGTAATATGTCACAATTATAAACCTCGAATCATTTTTAAGTCCTACAAATATATTGCCTAAGTGATTGACAGTAGCGAGCGAATTCAGAGTCGACCAACAGGATCCTATAGGCATGATTTCTACGAGCTTATTAATTACAGGCATATAGACAGGATTTCTAAGTTTAGCACTATTTTAACTCATAAGGACAAGTTTTTATTCCTTTTAAATCCTATAGGCATTATTTCTAAGTCTGAAGCTGATTTAAACTCTATAGGCGGGATTTCTAAGTTTAAAACTGATTTCACCCTATATGCATGATATTTATTAGCTTTAAATCCTATAGGCATGATTTCTATGTTTGAGACTGATTTCACCCTATAGACAGGATATCTATTAGCTTTAAATCCTATAGGCATGATTTCTTGGTTTGAGACTGATTTCACCCTATAGGCATGATATCTATTAACCACATGTTGGCAGACATTAAGCAGATTGCCAGGAAAGATCATTATTTCAAAAAATAGGATCCTATATACATGGTCACTAATGCACATTGGGTTAAAAATATGTGTAGGATCCTATGAACATGATTTCTAATGCAGAATTAACGGAAAAGCCTATAAACAGGATCTCTAGTATGCGAATGTAAAAATACAGAATCAAACAATCGGGAAAATCCTATAGGCAGGATCTCTAAACAAGTATGGCACTCACATGATTCAATCAACATAATTAAACCTATAGGCAGGATTTCTACCCGACTTTAAAAAAGATATAGGAAACCCCCTCCTCCCCCCCAACTTTTACTAATAAACTCTAAATCTATTATTACAGAGATTATTACAGCCCAGAATATTGAATGAATTACATAACAATAGCAATTACACTATAATGAGCCTTCATAGGCCCAATATAAACCTGAGAACCATGCCTTCAATCATAACAACTCTGGGGCATAGTAGTGATCCATCCATGGCACATAAAATTAGGTTTCCAATGTGTCAAAGTTCCTAAGGGCCTCAGGGACCCCGGGCAATGCTCACACCAGAACCACATTCGGAAAATAAATCACAAAAAGATTGGAAGACCAGTCCCAATGTGTCAGAGTTCGGAGGAGTCTCAAGGACCCTAGGCAGTGCTCACACTGGGGGTGGTGAGAACCTAAATGACTAAGAGTAGGAGTTTGAAAACCAGTGCATAAAGGGTAAAGGGGGGCAGGTTTTAAAATAGTTTAATTTTTAGAAGCAAGCAAATAAGAATACAGAGTTGCAGACAGAACTACACCAAGAAACAAACAAAGTTCATGTTCAGTACATAGTTAAAACAAATTGGCATTTTATTAGGCTAAATATTAAAACAATCATGGCTTAAACACCAGAGACAGAAACAGACTGAACCTATAAATTAAACCACAAACATATTTGATTACATGCTTACAATATCTGGCAAGGTTCAGAAGAAGAAACATACTAAACGAACTTAGGAAAAGAGGTCACCTTATTTGAAGCAACTTAGTTTATCATTATTACTAAATGGGATCATGTAATCACATAGAAAGCAGAATTATACTGAGGATTGAAACAGACTAATCGAATAAATAATAGAGAACAGAATAGTAAGAGTTAAGGCATACCAGTTGAAAAGAAAGAAGTTAAGAATGAAATAGCAGTCAAATTCCAGAGAATTTGGCCTTGGCTTTCAGCCGACCAAATAATAGCCACTTATTGCAGAAATAAGAATAAGAGAATAAAGTGAGAGCTTAAGTTTTTGTGAGAATAGAGAGTTCGAGAGTTGTAGAGTTGTCCTAAAGGGAGTGAGGAAGGGGGGGTTAAATAGCACTTAATGAAGTAAACAAATAAGGTAATTAACCAGTCATACACAAATAAGGTATGAAAATAAATTAACAATCAATTAAGGTCGACATGAATCAATTAACAAGACAGAATCGAATAAAGTCAGGCTAACACCACTTAATTTAAGGAAAACCTTATATGGAATCAATCAGTAGTCAAGTACTAGGTTAAATAAGGTATGAATAATTCCAAAATCAATTAGAAGCTGAGTTCAATAATCAGAACATAAAATCAGGCTAGTAAGGTTAAGTTAAGGGAAGTAGCTTAAATTATTAATAACATACTGGAATAAGGTAAGAACAGGTAAAGTCTAATAAGGAAACACCAGCACTAAAGGAACGACTAATTTCAAACCCTAATTTAGGTAAGCAATTAGTCGCCAGGGTTAAAACAAACATGCAGAAATAGTAAAAGAATATTTAAATAATCGGAACCCTAAGAAAATATGCAAAAATACAAAGATATAAAATAATTAAAATCAGTCAAAATAAATAAGGAAACCCTAACAGATACCCAGAGACGAAAACATTTAAAGGTTAAAAACATTTTTGCAAAAAATCTGTTGAAATCAAAACCCTAGTTTTTATGGTAAATAAAATCCATCATAAAATAATAGTAGAAAATATAGAGACAGAAAAACTGATTTTTTTTGAAAAAAAAAAAGAGAAATACCAAAACAAACATAAAATCATTTTAGATCTAAACAGATTCGACCAGAAAATAGCCAGATTCATAAAAATAAACAAAAGTTGAACCAAATCTGGTTTGAACCATAGATTTGAAACTCTAAGATACAAAAATATTCGTACTCACATGTATCAGGATGAACATAGACGAAATAGCCAAGATATGAGAGACTTTGAACCAGATCGGGTTCGAGTCTCTTGAGATTCACTTGCCATTTTAGGCAAATGAATCAAGTAGCATCAAGATCGGGTAGCCAGTAGAGAAACAAAGCCAAATAAGACAGGAAATCAAGGGAAGATCCCAT
Organism: Nicotiana paniculata; assembly: GCA_005239505.1. NCBI lineage: Eukaryota > Viridiplantae > Streptophyta > Magnoliopsida > Solanales > Solanaceae > Nicotiana > Nicotiana paniculata. The sequence continues at coordinate 28,067 of ML328419.1, read as the reverse complement.
GAATCAAGAGGGAAAGTCTGACGGCGGTCTAGGGTTTGAGGGGGTGAGAGAGGTGAGGAGAGTATCCAAAGACGGCGAGCTGGGGCGAATGAGTTAGGGTTTAGGGGTTTCGGTATATTAAAAAGGGGCGGTGGATTTAGGGCCGTTAATCTTCCAAGATCAACGACCAGGATTAGATTTAGGTGGGGCAGGTTTAATTGTATAGGTATGGGTAGTTGGGTTAGTGTATTGGGTATTGGGTTATTGGGCTGGATAGGGTATTGGGATTGGGGTAGGTCCGAAAAATCAATTAAAAAGGGCTATGTTTTAAATATCCATTTAAATTAATAAAATAATTTATAAAATGATAAAAAATGCTATTCGTATATGGAAATGATTTAAAATAATTACTTAATATTATAAAAATATAAAAAGTTATTTTTCATGTAAATAATGTAATTATGCATATATGGGCTATTATTGCAAAGTTATTGCAATTATAGCCTAAAGATACAAATATAATTATGCATAAAATGATTAAAGCTTAATATAAATGATAAAAATTAAGTAATAAATTATTATAAAATTATTTGTGATGCAATTAGTAATTATTTAAATAATAAAATGCTGGAATAAATTGATTAAAAATCCTCTAAAAATTATAGAAAATTATGGAAAAATATTGGTTGATGCTCATGCACTATTTTGAAAGTATATATGTATTTTTAAAATATATATGGGAAAAATTGGGTATCAACAGCTGCCTCTTTTTACCCGGGAAGGATGAAAGAGTTGTCGGGTAAAGAATGATGGCCAATTTTGACCGAATAGGGATTTGAGAGATGTAGGCCGCACTCCGGTTTCTGAGCTGCCTACATATTCCTGATTTTACAGGAATCAGGCCGTGTGTAGTTTTGGATCCATCGGCGGAATATATCGATGGAGTTGTTATAAGGACGGACACAAGGTTTCGAATAGGATGAAACGATTACGGTGAACAGTCAGGTTTGAAATAATTTGAAGGAACTGGAGCGGGATTGCTCCTGTTGGGATAACAATTACTTACTGGGTCACCTGCAAATCCAAAAAATATATATCACGAGCATATATATAAATTTGCGAAAATTTAGACATGATGCAAATTCCCTTCAGACCATGAAAATTGTCTTTGGACGGTGAGGATAACGTCCTTAGACCATGACATCCCGGGCCATGAGTTGTGTGGTAAGGGATTCACAGGCCATGAAATGATATTCTCGGGCCATGAAAATGGTGCCTCCGAACCATGACGCCTTTGAATAATGATGTGCAAATTTGAGAGATCCTCAGGCCATGGCATGATGTCCTCCGACTATGAGGATGGTGCCTTCAGACTATGACGCCTTCGGACAAGTTAGCTATATTTCAGCCCATGAGGTGCAGAGGTATGATGGTAGAGGCAACAAGACAAATCTTAGTCTTGACTGAAGTTGAGGGTAGAGCTTAGCCCGATGCAAGAGAGGCAGTGCTTAGTCTCGTGTGAGATTCGGGTCAGTGCTTAGTCCCATGCAAAGTGAAGGAAGCGCTTAGCCTTATGAAAATAGAGAGGTAGGCTTATCCTCATGCAAGGATTGAGACAGGGTTTAATCTCATGCAAAGAGAAGGCAGTGCTTAGCCTTATGCAAGTGGAGAGGCAGGGCTTAGCCTCATGTAAGGATTGAGATAGGGCTTAGTCTTAGGCAAAGAGAAGGCCGTGCTTAGCCTTATGCAAATAGAGAGGAAGGGCTTTGCCTCATGCAAGGATTGAGACAGGGCTTAGTCTCATGCGAAGATAAGGCAAGTGCTTAGCCTTATGCAAATAGAGAGGCAGGGCTTAGTCTCATGCAAGGATTGAGACAGGGCTTAGTCTTATGCAAAGAAAAGGCAGTGCTTAGCCTTATGTAAGTGGAGATGCAGGTCTTAGCCTCATGCAAGGTTCGGGACAGTGCTTAGTCCCATGGAAAGAGAAGGCGGTGCTTAGCCTTATGCAAATGGGAGGCAGGGCTTAGCCTCATGCAGGATTGAGACATAGCTTAGTCTCATGCAAAGAGAAGGCATCGCTTACCCTTATACAAGTGGAGAGGTAGGTCTTAGCCTCATGCAAGGTTCGGGACAATGCTTAGTCCCATGCAAAGAGAAGAGTAAGAGTGAAGTATTCTTAGCTGATAATGTGTTTCATGCATAGCGATTGTGTCGTTGTGATGGTGTTTATCACGATGATATAGTCCTGCATCCAAAGAAAATTTGTGAGTTTTTGCGGGGGAGGTTGGTTCGTGCCTTTGCTTACTCGATTCGCTCCGCTCTGTCTGAAGAACATGTTCAAGCTATTAGGGTAGCATTTGGCTAAAACAAAGTTTCTTTTTCAAAAGCATGCGTGTATAATTTTCACAGACATAGTAGTATGCAGTTTAGACGTTAGTTAGATGAACTAGTAAATGTGACATTATTAAAGAGGTTGCGACTTCCGTTGCCGTAGAATTTTGAGGGTCCTCCTCAAAATCCTGCCTCAATTAACTAGATGACATTTCTGACTGCTCCATATGCTGCAGTTGGCTGAACTTACTTTGGAATTTTGAGGGTCCTCCTCAAAATTCTACTCCGTTTCTGATTGAGGGGAAAATGGAAATTTTATTGAATTGTGACCGAACCCACAGGGCTGCCTACGTATCCCCTCTTAAACGGGAATCAGGTTGAGCGTAGTTCAATTTACATCATATGAAGAAGCATAATGGTTTACACATAGTATCTTATGACTACATCTGAATTTATTGGCTTTGGCCAGATTTCTCTGTCCATCTTTGCGAGTATGAGTGCTCCTCCTGTTAATACTCTGTGAACTATGTAAGGACCTTGCCAGTTGGGAGAGAATTTCCCTTTGGCCTCATCTTGATGTGGAAAGATCCGTTTCAGTACCAGCTGCTCCAGCGTGAACTGTCTTGGTTTGACCCTTTTATTGAAAGCCTGGACATTCTATTCTGATAGAGCTGGGCATGACACACTGCATTCATCCTCTTGCCGTCTATGAGGGCTAATTTCCCAAAACGATTCCTTATCTATTCTACATCGCTGAGTTCGTCTTCTTGTATGATTCTTAAAAAAGGAATTTCTACCTCGGGGGGAATGACAGCTTCGGTACCATAAACCAGCAGATAGGGAGTTGCCCCAGTTGATGTGCGGATTGTGGTACGGTATCCCAGTAAGGCGAATGGTAATTTTTCGTTCCATTTCTTGTGATTCTGTACCATTTTCCTTAGTATCTTCTTGATATTTTTGTTGGCTGCCTCTATGGCTTCATTCATTTGAGGCCTGTGTGTTGTGGAATTCTTGTGCTTGATTTTGAAAGTTTCACACATGGCTTTCATCAGATCACTGTTGAGATTGGCGGCATTGTCAGTGATGATGGAATCTGGAACGTCAAACCGACAAACAATCTAGTGTCTAACAAAATATGCGATGACTTTCTTGGTTACCGCTTTGTAAGATGCAACTTCAACCCATTTGGTGAAGTAGTCGATGGCCACTAAAATGAACCGGTGCCCGTTTGAAGTGGTGGGATCAATTGGGCCGATGACATCCATTCCCCAGGCAGCGAAAGGCCAAGGTGAGCTTGTTACATTAAGATCATTTGGCGGCACCCGTATCATGTCTGCATGTATCTAGCATTGGTAGCATTTCTGAACGTACCGTTTGCAGTTTGTTTCCATGGTATCCAAAAGTATCCGGCCCTGAGTATCTTCTTGGCCAAGATAAAGCCGTTCATATGTGGGCCGCAGGTTCTGACATGTATTTACTCGAGCAATTTGGAAGCCTCTTTTGCGTCAACACACCTTAACAGTCCCAGATCGGGAGTTCTCCTGTATAGGGTTCCTCCACTTTGGAAGAAGTAATTGGACAATCTCTGAAGGGTGAATTTCTGAGTATGGTTTGCATGCTCTGGGTATTCTCTTTTTGTCAAATATTCTTTGATGTCGTGGAACCAGGGGTTTCCGTCTGTTTCTTCTTCAACATGGGCACAGTTTGCCGACTGATTATGGATCCTCACCGGAATGGAATCGATGAAATTCTTGTCTGGATGTTGTATCATTGATGACAAGGTGGCCAATGCGTCTGCAAATTTATTCTAAATTCTGGGGATATGCCGAAATTCTATCTTTGTGAACCGCTTCTTCATTTCTTGTACATGATGCAGATATGGCAGTATTTTGGAATTCTCGGTGGCCCATTCTCCTTGTACTTGATGTACCAGTAGGTCTGAATCGCTAATTACCAGCAGTTCCTGAATATTCATATCAACAGCCAGGTTGAGCCCTAATATGCAGGCTTCATATTCCTCCATGTTGTTAGTGCATGGGAATCTGAGTTTCGCAGACACCGGATAATGCTGACCGGTTTTTGATACCAAGACGGCTCCGATACCCACTCCTTTAAAATTTGCAGCTCCATCGAAAAACATCCTCCAACCGTCATAGGCTTCAGCAATATCTTCTCCTACGAATGATACCTCCTCATCAGGAAAATACGTTTTTAGGGGTTCGTATTCTTCTCCTACAGGATTTTTAGCAAGATGATCTGCTAATGCTTATCCCTTGACTGCTTTCTGAGTTACATAGATAATGTCGAACTCACTCAGCAAGATTTTCCACTTGGCCAGCTTCCCACTAGGCATGAGTTTCTGAAAGATGTACTTCAGGGGATCCATCCTTGACATGAGATATGTAGTATAGGCACAGAAGTAATGCCTTAGCTTCTGAGCTATCCCGGTTAGAGCGCAACAAGTGCATTCCAGCAGAGAGTATCATGCTTCATAAGGAGTGAACTTCTTGCTTAAGTAGTATATGGCCTGCTCTTTTCTTCCCGTTTCGTCATGTTGTCCCAGAACACAACCAAAGGCTCCATATAACACTGCAAGGTAGAGTAGTAGTGGTTTACCAGGATCTGGTGGGACTAAGACTGGTGGTGTGGACAAGTATTCCTTGATTTTGTCAAAATCCTTTTGACAATCCTCGGTCCAACTGGTTGCGGCATCCTTCTTCAGCATTTTGAAAATTGGCTTACATATTACTGTGGACTGCGTTATGAAACGACTAAAGTAGTTGAGACGTCCCAAGAAACTCATCACATCCTTCTTGCTTTTTGGTGGTGGTAATTCCTGGATGGCTTTAAACTTTGACGGGTCCAACTCTATTCCTCGGTGACTGACGATGAATCCCAACAATTTTCCGGCAGGAACTCCGAATGCACACTTTGCGGGATTTAACTTTAGATTGTACTTCCGTAGCCGGTCAAAAAATTTCCTCAAATCTACTATGTGATCTGTAGCCCTATTGGATTTGATGATGACGTCGTCAACATATACCTCTATTTCTTTATGTATCATATCATGGAAGATCGTTGTCATAGCCCTCTTATAGGTGGCCCCAACATTCTTCAGACCGAACGTCATCATTTTGTAGCAGTACACTCCCCATAGTGTAATGAAGGCTGTTTTCTCTGCATCTTCTTCGTCCATCCAAATCTGATGGTAACCCACGAAGCAATCTACAAAGGACTAGAGTTCATGCTTGGCGCAATTGTCGATCAGAATGTGTATGTTTGGTAGCGGGAAATCATCCTTGGGACTTGCTCTATTTAGATCCCGATAATCAACACAGACTCTAAATTTCCCATATTTCTTTGGAACTGGTAAAATATTGGCCAACCAAGTTGGGTACTCAACTACTCTGAGGACATTGGCTTTGATTTGCTTAGTGACTTCCTCCTTGATTTTCAGGCTCATGTCTGGCTTGAATTTCTTGAGTTTTTGCTTCACTGGCGGACACATTGGATTTGTAGGTAACTTGTGAGCAACTATGGATGTGCTCAACCCTCTCATATCGCCGTATGACCATGCAAAGATATCCTCATATTCTTTCAGGAACCGAGTGTATTCTTCTTTCTCTGACAGTGACAAATAGATGCTTATGCGGGTTTCCTTGACGGTTTTGGAATCTCCCAAGTTGACTATCTCGGTCTCGTCCATGTTGGACTTGGGCTTGTTCTCAAAGTTCTCCACTTCTCTGACAATTTCCTCAGGTATTACATCCTCATCTTCTATTTCTTCCTAGTCATTGTCCTTTTGTTGCGTTGTCTCATTACATGTCATAGTCGCTGGTTCATCAAGATAAGAGATAGTAATGCTGTAGGGATAAATATATGAAAGGAAAATAGTAATAATAAAACATCAAGACATTTGAAGAGTCAAACAAAATGATTTCAATGTTTTTGAAATGGAACACTGAAAATATTATTTAAAACAAAATGCAAAAGAGGAAATCATTTTCAAAAATAAACAATGCTATCAGCCTTGCTACCCCAGAACTTGTCGGGCCCTTGATGATTTGACAGTCCAGTTCCTGAAGAATGCTCCCCTCTCCACTGTCTGGATAGTAGGGCCTTCCTCCTCCTCCTCAACTATTACACAACAATCCATACCATCGTCTTCTAGGAACAAATTCCTCAATGTTGCCAAAGCTTCTTCTTCCTCTGATCCCCATACTGTATCGGCCTGATGGAAGGTCTGATTGAGGTGCGACAGGGGTTTCTCAAGAGGATAGTATGGACCACGCCATGATGGCGACCAATTTTGATATTCCTGCCAGGTGTACTGATATCCAATCCCGAAGGTTGTGCCATGGCGCTTCAGCTGTACTGGTTTGGGGATACCTTGAAGCTTTTTACCAAGCCCCTTGCCAGGTTCATACCCTGCCCATGCCAGTATGCTATCTATTTTTCTACTCTACCATTTATCTTTCTCAATCGCGTTAACACATTCGATGCGATGGTAGGTTTATCCACCTAACTTCCTTCTGTTTTCTACCACCAGAACAATCTGACTGGTGTAAATAGGGTTTCTCCCATCTCCATGGATGATCACTTCTTGATGGTTCCATTCAAATTTTACCACTTGGTGCAAAGTGGATGTGACAGCTCCAGTGACATGTATCCAAGGCCGTCCCAACAATAGTTTGTAGGAGGAGGATATGTCTAGCACCTAGAATTCAACATCGAACCAGGTAGGACCCATTTTCAAACATAGGTTGGTTTCTCCAATCGTATTTCTTTGTGACCTATCGAATGCTTTCACGTTCATAGATCCTGCTCGTATTTCATGTAGGCCCTTGCCCAACCTTTTCAGAGTTGTCATTGGACATATGTTGAGGCTGGACCCTCCATCTATCAGAATTCTGGCAATGAACTTATCATCACATTGCACTGTGATGTGCAATGCCCTGTTGTGGCTTAACCCTTCAGGTGGAAATTCGTCTTCATGGAAGGTGATCTTATGACTTTCCAACACTTGTCCCACCATATTGGCCATTTCTCCGCTAGTAATGTTGTTGGGCACATATGCTTCATTCAGTACCTTCATCAGAGCATTTCTGTGTGCTTCGAAATTTTGTAGCAATGATAAGATGGATATCTGGGCGGGAGTCTTATTCAGATAATCAAAAACAGAATACTCCCTTGCTTGTAATTTCCTCTAAAGGTCGTCCAGACCAATTTCAATGACGGGTTGTTTGTTAGAAGCTTGCTTACTGGTCTCTCCCAAATGCTCAGGTGTGTAAATTCTTCATGTTCTGGTCATTCCTTGTGCAGCACTGGACTCTTCCGTCTTTGCTTTCCCTTTTAACCTAGCTTTGGCAACATAATCCCAAGGTACATCGTTGGAACTGAAAGTTGGTGTGGATTTCACTGTCACAGTGAAATGTGTGGATACTTCTACCTCAAACGGAGCAGGTGTAGCTGCAGGTGGTGTCATTTCTACTTTAAAGGGAATCGATGCGGCTACCTCAACTTTGACTGGCGGCTATACCTGTACCACAGTTGGATTGAGCGTGACTGCCGGCTTCTTAGGATCATCATCTTCCTAAATGAGTCCGATTGATCCCTCGGGATCTCATTATTCATCAACTTCTATTACATTTACTCCTTAGCAAATCTGGGAGGGGGTTGTTGCGGACGTTGGGTGTGGTTTCTTTTGCCTGTATGACCTTGGTATCAATCAGTGTTTGGATCTTATCTTTTAGGGTGCGACATTCATCAATAGTATGTCCCTTCATACCGGAATGGTATGCACACGTCTTGTTTGGGTTGAGCCATTGTGACGATTTTTCCATAGCCACAAAAAGAATAGGGGTAACGTATCCAACAACTTTTAATCTTTCATATAATTGGTCCATGGTTGCAGCAATAGGGGTGTATTGTCTGGGTGGTTTGCGATCAAAATTGGGCCTGGGTTTTTGGTAATTCGGACGAGCCGGAGGTGAATGATAATAGGCTGGTTGGGTATTATAGGTGTGGTAGGCGGTAGCGGATTAAGGATATCTAGGAGTTGAAGGTTGGTATGTGGGTGGAGGTGTTTGGTACACAAATGGAGATTTTGGACCTTGGGCAACCATACTGTTCCCACTTCTTTCTTCTTTGATATGCCACCTGATTGTAGTGCTTTATTCGTGGCCTGCAGTGCCTCGAAATTTGTCACCGTTCTACTTTTGATACCTTCCTCAATCCTTTCTCCGAGCTTGATGATATCGGAGAACATGTGATTCTCGATTACCATTAACCTTTAGTAATATTGTGGATCTTGAGCCCTGACAAAGAACTTGTTCATTTGCTCTTCATCTAATGCATGCCTGACCTTCGCTGTTTCTGACCTCCATCGAGTAGCGTACTCGCGAAAAGTCTCAGTGGGCTTCTTCTTGAGATTCTGGATATAGAAGATGTCTGGTGCATTTTTCGTGTTGAATCTAAATCTATCCATGAAGTCCGATGCCATGCTTACTCGATTAGACCATTTCTTGGTATTTTGACTTATGTACCAAGATAGGGCGTCTCCAGTGAGGCTTCTCATAAATAGCTTCATGTGAATCCTTTCGTCCTTTCCAACCCCTACGAGCTTGTCACAGTAGTTTCTCAAATGTACCTTTGGGTCGCCCGTTCCATCAAACATTTTGAATTTAGGAGGTTTGTAACCCTCCGACAGTTCCACATCTGGATGAATGCACAAATCCTCATAATTCAAACCTTCGATTCCTTTGCCTCCTTCAACACCCTGAACTCGTCTTGTGAGTTTCTTGAGATCTTCTTCCATGTTCTTAATGAGCAGGTCCTTTTCTGTTAGTTTGGTAGTTAAATAGTTGTAAATAACCCTAATCCCATATGTATTAGGAGCAAGACATGTATTATATATATATAGGGCCTATTGTATCATTGTTAAGGTATGTGAATAATATGTTTTCCCGTGCATTTTCACATGATATAAGAGCTGTGGTGGTGAGACATATCCGGGAACTAGAATACAGAGCAGAAGTCGTCGTGCCTCAATTTTCCGGCGACTTTTTCAAAGTTGTTTGCATTATCTCTCTCTCCGTCAGTGTTGTGAAAAATCCAACACTACCACAAGATCCGTCATCGTTAGGCGACCAAACCCCAGTGAACATCTCCGGTAGAACCATCCTCACGCGCCGTCAGAAGCTAGGTTTCCGGCGAGCGTGTGAGCTCACACGCCGACGCGAACCACCACTTCCAGCCTTTTTTTGAAGACGTTTCTTCAGAACAGTTGGGTCGCCTACTAATTCCGACCCTACCCATACTGTTTTCGTTTGATTCTGACAACTTTGAGTTTTTCCAGCGACTACACTGTTTGTTTTCCGACAGCTAAAGTAATTTGTCGGCAGAACAATGTCTCCTTCGTCTGTTTCAGGGAGTTTTCAATTGATTCTATAGACCTCTCTTCAATCCAACGATGTCTTTGGGAGTTAATGCTTTCGGATGTAAATGTGTAATGATTACCTCAGAACCTTTAATGGGAAGTTCAAACTACTTAGCTTGGGCTTTGTCTGTCGAGCTGTGGTGTAAAGGTCAAGGTGTTCAAGATCATCTAATCAAGAAGTCTAGCAAAGGAGATGAAAAGGCCAAAACACTTTGGGAGAAGATCGATGCTCAATTATGCAGTATTCTGTGGTGATCTATTGATTCCAAGTTGATGCCCTTGTTTCGTCCATTCCAGACATGTTATTTGGTTTGGGAAAAGGCTTGCATTTTATACACTAATGACATATCTCGTTTCTATGATGTGATATCGCGGATGACAAATTTAAAGAAACATGAATTATATATGTCTACTGACTTGTAACAAGTACATGCAGTCATGGAGGAATTTGAGAAGTTGATGCCAGTTTCTACTAGTGTTGAAAAGCAATAAGAGCAGCGAAAAAAGATGTTTCTAGTTCTTACTCTTGCTGGGCTTCCTAATGATCTTGACTCAGTACGCAATCAGATTTTGGCTAGTCCGACTGTCCCCACAGTTGATGAATTATTCTCTCGATTACTTCGCCTTGCTGCAGCACCAATTCACCTAATGTTCTCATCACAAACACTTGACTCATCTGTTCTCACATCCCAGTCACTGGACAATCGGGCATCTCCAACTATGGAGAATAGAAGACGAGGAGGTCGTTTTAGAAGATCTAGACCCAAGTGCTCATATTGTCATAAACTTGGACACCCTCGTGACGTGTGCTATTTTTTACATGGTCGTCCACCCAAAAATACTTATGTTGCTCAGACCGAGACTAAATGTAACCAGGGATTTTCTTTATCTCAAGGAGAGTATAATGAGTTCCTTCAGTATCGAGCAAGTAAGCAGACATATCCACAAGTAGCCTCTGTTGCTCAGAATGATACTTCTGTTGCTGGTAATTCTTTTGCTTGTGTTTCCCAGTCTAGTACTCTTGGACAATGGGTTGTGGACTCAACCGCTTCTGATCATATCTCTGGTAATAAATCACTTTTGTTAAATATTTCATATTCACAGTCTCTTCCCACGGTTACTTTAGCCAATGGGTCTCAAACTAAAGCAAAAGGAGTTGGACAAGTGAATCCCATACCCTCTGTCACTCTAGATTCCATTCTTTATGTCCCTGACTGTCCTTTTAATCTTGCATCTGTTAGTCGTTTGACTCATTCCCTCCATTGTGGTGTATATTTTATCGATGATTCTTTTATTATGCAGGACGCAGTACGGGACAGACAATTGGAACAAGACTTGAATCAGAAGGCCTTTACTACCTTAACACTCAATTCCTCCAAGGCATGTCTAGTTACAGATCCTCCAGACCTAATTCACAAATATTTAGGACATCCAAGCTTATCCAAGCTTCAGAAGATGGTGCCTAGTTTGTCTAGTTTATCTACATTAGATTGTGAGTCGTGTCAGCTCGGGAAACATACCCGAGCCTCCTTTCCTCGTAGTACTGAGAGTCATGCAGAGTCTGTTTTTCTTTAGTTAATTATGATATACAAGGTCCTAGTAGAGTCAGTTCAACCTTGGGATTTTGTTATTTTGTTAGTTTCATTGATGATANTAGAATATTTATCCTCTCAATTTTAGCAGTTTATGACTTCTCAAGGAATTATCATCAGACCTCTTGTCCTTATACCCCTCAGTAAAATGGGGTTGCAGAGAGAAAGAATAGGCACATCATTGAGATTGCTCGCACACTTCTCATTGAATCTCATGTTCCGATGCATTTTTGGGGCGATACAGTTCTCACAGCTTGTTATTTGGTAAATCAGATGCCTTCATCTCCCATCCAGAATAAAATACCGTATTCAGTATTGTTTCCCTAGTCACCCTTATACTCTCTTCCCCCTCGTGTTTTTGGGAGCACTTGTTTCGTTCATAACTTAGCCCCTGGGAAGATAAGTTATCTCCTCGTGCTCTTAAGTGTGTCTTCCTTGGTTATTCTCGTGTTCAGAAGGGATATCATTGTTACTCACCTGATCTTCGTAAGTACCTTATGTCATCAGACGTCATATTTTTTGAGTCTAAACCTTTCTTTACCTCTTCTGGCCACCTTGATATATTTGAGGTCTTACCTATACCGACCTTTAAGGAGTTTACTGCAGCTCCTCCTTCACCTTCCGCCACAGAAGTCTTACCTATTCCAACTGTTGGGGAGTCTAGTGTGGCTCCTCCTAGATCCCCAGCCACAGGAACACCACTCTTGACTTATCATCGTCGTTCGCACCCAGCATCAGGCCCAGCTGATTCACGTCCTGCATCTGACCCTGCTCCTACTGCGGACTTGTCTCTTCCTAGTACACCGATTGCACTTCGGAAAGGTATACGGACCACACTTAATCCTAATCCTCATTATGTCGGTTTAAGTTATCATCGTCTTTCATCACCCTATTATGCTTTTATATTTTCTTTGTCCTCTGTTTCCATCCCTAAGTCTACAGGTGAAGCATTGTATCATCTAGGATGGCGACCGGCTATGACTGACGAGATGTCAGCTTTACATACGAGTGGTACTTGGGAGCTCGTTCCTCTTCCTTCAGGTAAATCTACTGTTGGTTGTCGCTGGGTGTATGCAGTCAAGGTTGGTCCGGATGGCAAGATTGATCGACTTAAGGCCCGTCTTGTTTCCAAGGGATTTACTCAGATTATTTGGGATCGATTACAGTGATACCTTCTCTCCCGTGGCTAAGGTAGCATCAATCCACCTTTTTCTATCCATGGCTGCTGTTCGCCATTGGCCTCTCTATCAGCTGGACATTAAGAATGCTTTTTTACACGGTGACCTTGAGGATGAAGTTTATATGGAGCAACCACCTGGGTTTGTTGCTCAGGGGGAATCTCGTGGCCTTGTATGTCGCTTGCGCCGGTCACTTTATGGTCTAAAGCAGTCTCCTCGAGCCTGGTTTGGTAAGTTCAACACAATTATCCAGGATTTTGGCATGACTCAGAGTGAAGCTGATCACTCTTTATTTTATCGGCATTCTACTTCGAGTCTCTGTGTTTATCTGGTGGTCTGTATTGATGATATTGTTATTACCTGCAATGATCATGATGGTATTACTATATTGAAGCAATATCTCTCTCAAAACTTTCAGACTAAGGATCTGGGCAAACTAAAGTATTTTTTGGGTATTGAGGTCGCTCAGTCTAGATCAGGTATTGTGATATCACAATGGAAGTAAGCCTTAGATATTCTTGAGAAGATAGGAATGACAGGTTGTAGACCGATTGACACTCCGATGGATCCGAATTCTAAACTAATACTAGGATAGGGGGAGCCTCTTAGCGATCCTGCAAGATATAGGCGGTTGGTTGGTAAATTAAATTATCTCATAGTGACTAGACCTGACATTTCCTTTCCTGTGAGTGTTGTAAGTCAGTTTATGGATTCTCCCTGTGATAGTCATTGGGATGCAGTTGTCCGCATTCTTCGGTGTATAAAATCGGCTCCAGGCAAAGGGTTATTGTTTGAGGATCGAAGCCATGAGCAGATCGTTGGATACTCAGATGCTGATTGGGTAGGATCACCTTCTGAAAGACGTTCTACGTCTGGATATTGTGTTTTCATAGGAGGCAATTTGGTGTCTTGGAAGAGCAAGAAATAAAATGTAGTTGCTCGATCTAGTGCAGAAGCAGAATATCGAGCAATGGCTATGGCAACATTTGAGCTAATTTGGATCAAACAATTTCTCAAAGAGTTGAAATTTGGTGACATCAGCCAGATGGAACTTGTGTGCGATAATCAAGCTGCCCTTCATATTGCATCAAATCCTATGTTCCATGAGAGGACTAAACACATTGAGATTGATTATCACTTCATCAGAGAAATATACTCTTAGGAGATATTGCTACAAAATTGGTGAAGTCGAATGATCATCTTGCTGATATTTTCACCAAGCCCCTCACTGGTCCTCGTATTAGTTATATATGTAACAAGCTCGGTACATATGATTTATATGCACTAGCTTTAGGGGGAGTGTTAGTTTGATAGTTAAATAGTAGTAAATAACCCTAATCCCATATGTATTAGGAGTAGGACATGTATTATATATATATAGGGCCTATTGTATCATTGTTAAGATATGTGAATAATATATTTTCCCGTGCATTCTCGCAGTTTCCATGTATATGGGGTTGTTTTGGTGAATGCTAGTTTGGGTGTAGTGGTGATCATTTGTTGAATTTTGGGGATCGGGGGTAGGCTGAGAGGTATTCTGAGGAGTGTGATAAGTGGTTTGCGGACATTGAGTCGGGAGATGCTGATGTGGAGGAGGTGTAGGTATGGGTAAAGGATTTTGAGGAGGGGTTTTATATTGGTGGGGTGAGGGAGGATTCTGTAGGCGTTGGTTGGGTGTATTCTGAGGAGGTGCCGGGTTTTGGGTATTTGGATGGTTGATATCTGGGATGTTTAGTATGAGGGAGAGGTTTGCCAAATTACGACCTGCTCAAGCTCACCCTGTAGTTCAAGTATCTTCTGTTCAAGCCGCGAAACCAAGTCATTTGGTGCCGGAGTACTCTGACCATCAGAAGTTTCCACATTCTCAGCATGTGTGGGGTTGTCTTTTCTGATTCCACTCATATCGTCCATCTCAGCTTTCCCTTTTCCTTTTGATGCACTTGGAGGAAGAAGAGGTGGAGGGCCTCTGGATCTGGTATGGTAAGGTGATGATGCAGTATGTGTGAACCAACCTTAAGGGATGAGAATAATCAAAAAGAAAATAAAACAAAAGGTAACCAAGTTAGTGAGAGTTCTAACTAATGTTTGCAGTATTTAAACACATATTGCAGGAATGTAAATTCGTGTCCTAATTTGGGAGCCTCGTTGTGCCCGAGGTAGGCCTAGCGACAAGTAGATTTGGAGAATTTTAATGCCAATAATTGCCTCATTTCATTAGCGCAATAAATAAGACGAATCTAAAACGACAATAAGGTAAGTCACTAATGGCACTTGGCCTTATTACAGTCGAAAAGCAAGAACAAATAATCCTAATCTACTTGGTCCCAGAAGAACCTTCTCCAGGCCTAGTTCTCTTGGCTCCATCGATCAGGTTCCCCAGGTCGCGCATGTCTAACAACAGGTATGCCCTAGCGATATGTCCTCCTTTAATACCTTCATCATTCTACCAGCTTCTATCATGACCCTGATAGTAACATATGGGTGTATACCCCTTAACCCAATCAACACCAAGTGTGGAGAGTCCCAGATCGGATGATGAACTCATTGGTGGGGAACCACTCGAAGAACCTGGTCCTAAGTCAAGTTGTCGAAAAATTGCACCCATTATGTATCATTCTCCGGTTGAGCAAACCTATCTGGGATAAAGGCCATTCTCTTGGGGTGATGAAAGGCTATGTGATCGTTCCACGGTCTTTGCGGAAACTCTTGGCAGTATTGACCTCTCTGGAAATGTTCTAGAAACCAAATTTGTAGTAGCAGATTACAACCCTCGAAGTGTTTGAACCCATTCTGGCAGTGATCCAAGGCTCGACATATGTCTGCTATAATCATAGGGACAATAGTATATGTTTGTCCCTCGATCCCCTCCCCCATTAAAGCTTTGGTTACCATGGCCAGTCTGGTGTGAATTCTGTCCTTTTTGCTTGGAAACACTATCATACCCAAGAAGCAGACGATAAACACGAAAACCCTGCGATGAATCCAACCCAAGGAAGTGGTGGAGAACTCGTCATAGAAGATACAGTAGGATTTGCTGTGACCGTATCGTTCATAAAGGAAGTCAAAGTGTACATAGGACTTCTTCAGACACACCAAGTCGTCATTTTTTTTCAAACCCATCATTTTCAGAAACCCTCTGGGAGTGCAATTTTCTGGCACCAATAAACCGGGACTATCCCAAGGTAGTCCAGCGAATCCCCCTATTTCCTCAAAAATAGGGGTCATTTCTGTGTTTCCAAAACAGAATACGGCCCTTTATCTGTCTGAGAACATAGTAGCAGCTTCGATCAACATGTTGTTTGGTTAGATATCTAATAAGGAAGGTAGGTTTCCAAGGGCTCTTTTGACATGGTTTTTATCACTTGACAGAAGGTCTTCCCACCAATCTAGCAACAATGGTGGTATGTTATGGACCATGCTGAACCTGGGAACTTCGTGCCTCATTTCTGCAAAACAAATAGAGTTAGACCCTTTCCCCTCCAGATTCGACTATTTATACATTAATGATTAGCATATTGGCACTTATTTCTCCAAATTAATGCACAGATCGTGGTTGCATCCGTTGGGGTTATGGAAACCCTGGTAGACTTTGGACAAGGCTT
Organism: Nicotiana paniculata; assembly: GCA_005239505.1. Lineage (NCBI taxonomy): Eukaryota > Viridiplantae > Streptophyta > Magnoliopsida > Solanales > Solanaceae > Nicotiana > Nicotiana paniculata. The sequence goes on along the minus strand of ML328419.1, from coordinate 11,947 downwards.
TTCTTAAAGGGTTATTATGTGGCCAACATATTAACACAGGCTAGGTTTGACCATGATGCATGTACAATTATAATCAGAGTAAGGTTTCTATAGAAGTCTAAACTGGTACCCTCAAGCGGACGACTTGAGGGGGAAAGTCACGGAACTGTCGACTGCACCGCTGATCGACTAGTTTTACCGCAAATAAGCCTTTCCAAATTCAAATAGGGTGATATAAGAAGAGTGCAAACACTCATCAAACATTGCAATGGTATTAATTATGCACGAGTGGAATATGATGTTGAACATGATTTATGCGACAGAAAATAGCACGTTGTCACATATTTACACGATGGAAAAATGATAAATGCGGTATTTAATAATTGTAAAGGCAGTTAAGAAAGAAAACAAAGAGACAAGTCAGTTTCCACAGTAAAGAGTAATAAAACAACAAAGAGAAACCGTAAATAACTGAAGATATGCAAATAAATTCACATAAAGTGGGAAGGGGAAGGGGTATGGAAGTATTGACGGAATAATAAAGGCATGCTTAAAGACTAATTTACAAAAATCAGGTTCGTTATGGTAAGATCCTAGAAATGTTCCCCGCAGAGTCGCCATGCTGTCGCGCGCCCTTTTTCTCGCGAAATCGGGTTTTGACATTTTTGGGACAACTCCTTTTGAGAGGGTAAGGAATTGGAATTGAGAGAGTCGCCCCCTAATGGATTAAGGTGCGTTAGGGCACCTAGAGCAATTAACTCATAGAACCAGTTTACATCACCAGAGATTGGGTAAGGGCTCAAATTGCCTTGATGGGAAGGTGTTAGGCACCCCTCGAGGTCCACAACGGTGGGTCTCGGCCGAACTTAAATTAAGCGAATTAGTCTAAAAAAAGAGAAGAAAACAATTTGACCAGATGCGATATTCTAAATTGGAGTATTGGGGGGTCCTATGTTTTTCAGCCTATAGGATCATTCCATACAATACTTTGTGACTTCCTCAAGTTGGGGTGTCACTCATAGTATTAACGCATAGGATATCATCTCCTTACTATCCAATTACTATATTTAAGTTGTTACTTAAGCGTTCTAGCAGTTTCTAGCTCGTTCCTTATGCGTGCACTACCCGTCCCTTGCCTATAGCCCTGGAGGCATTAGGACCTCTATTTTTGGGATAGTTCTACGCCAACCTATATTAAAAATGTGAAATCTAGGAGAAAAACAATAACAGATAGGACTTTCAGATAAGGAGCAAGTATGGGCTCATATTGACCTCCGCATATAGACAACAAAAGCACGCAAACTTTATTACTTTGGAACATATAAAAATGATATCTATGTGGGAAAATAGAATGGAGACAGTTTATTAAGGCGAGCATTAAGACTTATTTGTTTGCCTACTGATTTTATTCAACATGAATCTGGGCACTTCAAGAATTAATATGTCACAATTATAAACCCAGAATCATTTTTAAGTCCTATAAATATATTGCCTAAGTGATTGACAGTAGCGAGCAAATTCAGAGTCGACCAACAGGATCCTATAGGCATGATGTCTACGAGCTTATTAATTACAGGCCTATAGACAAGATTTCTAAGTGTAGCACTGATTTTAACTCATAAGGACATATTTTTATTCCTTTTAAATCCTATAGGCATTATTTCTAAGTCTGAAGCTGATTTAAACTCTATAGGCGGGATTTCTAAGTTTAAAACTGATTTCACCCTATAGGCATGATATTTATTAGCTTAAATCCTATAGGCATGATTTCTAGGTTTGAAACTGATTTCACCCTATAGGCAGGATATCAATTTTCTTTAAATCCTATAGGCATGATTTCTAGGTTTGAGATTGATTTCACCCTATAGGCATGATATCTATTAACCGCATGTGGGCAGACATTAAGAAGATTGCCAGGAAAGATCATTATTTCAAACAAATAGGATCCTATAGACATGGTCACTAATGCACATTGGGTTAAAAATATGTGTAAGATCCTATAAACAGGATTTCTAATGCAGAATTAATGGAAAAGCCTATAAACTGGATCTCTCGTATGCGAATGTAAGAATACAGAATCAAACAATCGGGAAAATTCTATAGGCATGATATCTAAACAAGTATGGCACTCACATGATTCAATCAACATAATTAAACTTATAGGCAGGATTTCTATCCGACTTTAACAAAGATATAGGAACCCTCCCCCCCAAACTTTTAATAATAAACCCCAAATACATTATTACAGAGATTATTACAGCCCAGAATATTGAATGAATTACATAACAGTAGCAATTACACTATAGGGAGCCTTCATAGGCTTAATCTAAACTTCGGAACCAGGCCTTCAATCATAACATCTCCGGGGCATAGTAGTGATCCATCCATGGAACATAAAATTAGGTTTCCAATGTGTCAAAGTTCCCAAGGGACTCAGGGACCCCGGTCAATGCTACACAAGAACCACATTCAGAAAATAAATCACAAAAAGATTGGAAGACCAACCCCAATGTGTCAGAGTTCGGAGGAGTCTCAAGGACCCTAGGAAGTGCTCACACTGGGGGTGGTGAGAACCTAAATGACTAAGAGTAGGAGTTTGAAAAACAGTGCATAAAGGGTAAGGGGCAGGTTTTAAAATAGTTTAATTTTCAGAAGCAAGCAAATTCAGAATATAGAATTGCAGATAAAACAGCACCAAGAAACAAACAAAGTTCATGTTCAGTACATAGTTCAAACAAATTGGCATTTGATTAGGCTATAGATTAAAGCAATCATGGCTTAAACACAGAGACAGAAACAGACTGAACCTATAAATTAAACCACAAACATATTTGATTACATACTTACAGTATCCGGCAAGGTTCAGAACAAGAAACAGACTGAACTAACCTAGGAAAAGGGGTCACCTTATTTGAAGTAACTTAGTTTATCATTATTACTAAATGGGATCATGTAGTTACATAGAAAGCATAACCATGCTGAGGATTGAAACAAACTAATCAAATAAAGCATAGAGAACAAAATAGTAAGAGTTAAGGCATAGCAGTTGAGAAGAAAGCTGGTAAGAATGCAATAGCTGTAACGACCCGACCGGTCGTTTTGAGCTCTAGTGCATTGTTCAGAGGTTTGAAGTCGTGAGAAGCTCCATTTCAGGTATTATGACCCGTGAGCGTGGTTGAAATTGAATTCCAGGAAGTTTAGAAGTGATTTGGGAAGGATTTTAGAAGCCTTAAGTTGGAGAAATCAACTGAGATTGAAATTTTGAGTAAACAATCTCCAAATCAGGATTTGAAGGTTCCAGCAGGTTCGTATGATGATTTAGGACTTGGGTGTATGTCCGGATTGGGTTTTGGATAACTCGGTAGCATTTCGGCATATATTTTGGAAGTTAGCATTTTAGAAGGATTTCATGAATTTGGGGTTGAAGTGCATATCAGAGAGGTTGATGTCCGTTTGGGATTCCGAGTTTGGGAATATCCCCGTATGGTGATTCTAGAATTGGGAGCGCGATCGGAAGTAAATTTGGATGTCTGTAGGTCATTTTGAAGTCATTTGGCTAAAGATAGAAATTTGAAGGTTTTTGAGAAATCCGGCCGGAAGTGGAAGTTTTGATATCGATGTCGGAATGCGATTCCGGAAGTTGGAGCAGGTCCGTAATGTTAAATATGACTTGTGAACAAAATTTGAGGTCAATCGGACGTGACTTGATAGGTTTCGGCATCTGATGTAGAAGTTTGAAATTCTAAGTTCTTAAAGAATTGGATTTGAGTGCGATTCATGATTTCGGCATTGTTTGATGTGATTTGAGGGCTCGAGCAAGTCCGTGTCATGTTTTGGGACAGGTTAGTATGATTGGACGGGGTCCCGGGGACCTCGGGTGGATTCCAAGTGGTTGACGGATCAAGAATTGAAGTTTGAAGAAGTAAAGACTGCTGTCATCTGGTGCAACCGCACCTGTGAGACTTTAACCGCAGGTGCGGCCTGGGAGTCGCACGTGCGAGATTTTGGGTCTCGAGCTGAGGGACCGCATGTGCGGGAGTTTGGTCGCACCTGCGGTATTGCAGGTGTGAAGAGGTATCGCAGGAGCGGGATTTTGCTGGGCTTAGTCAGAGCTGCACCTGCGATGGATTTTCCGTAGGTGCGGATCCGCAGGAGTGGCTATTGGACCGCAGGTGCGAAAAGGCGCCTGGGCAGAATGTTTTAAAATTGGATTTGAGCCATTTCTCTCTCATTTTTCATTTGGGTTAGGCGATTTTGGAGGGCTTTTCAAGGGAGATTTCACCAAGCATCAAGAGGTAAGTTTTTTCTACTTGTTTCTAAGGTTAAATACAAGATTATTACATTGATTTGGTAGTGAAATTGAGGAAAATTGGGAAATATTGAAGAAACCTAGAATTTTGGAAAATTTGATTTTAGCCACGAATTGAGTATGGAATGTAGAGTAAATTATATATTTGAGTTAGTAAGGCTATGGGTAAAAAGTACCTTTGAGAAATTTCGGATTCCGGGCACGTGGGCCCGAGGGCATTTTGGTCATTTCACTGAGCGGGGTTGGGAAAATATGTAATCTGAATTCGTTGTGAGTATTAGGATGAATTTTCATTGCTTTGTCATTTATGTGGTAGTTTCGGAGTGTTATGCGTCCGTTGGAGTCATCGGAAGGGCTTGGAAGTCGGTGTTGGAATTTTGGAGCGAGGTAAGTCTCCTTTCTAACTTTGTGAGAGGGAATCGTCCCCCTAGGTGAATTAATCCAGTATATGCTACTATTTTCGTGGGCTACGTACGCACGAGGTGATGGGATTCCGTGCGTAGCTACTATTATGCCATGTCCGGGTAGCCTAGGACCCACTATCATGATTTATGTGCATACCTGTAACACTGCCTGTATCATTGAACAACTAATATGACCGAAAACGTAATTAAATGTTTAAAAGAAAGCTGGAGATCATGTTGTTAATCTCCTAAAAAGAGAATTTGTTTCCGCTGTGAATATATGTGTACCTGGACTGGATTGTATCCTGGAGTATCACTACATTTGACAAATGAGTTTCAAAAACAAAGATTTAAAAACCTATATTTCATATTTCTTTTAATAAAGATTTTTCCACATTCCTGAGAAAAACAGTTTTCTTGATAAAAATATGAATTTATTGTGTGGATATGTGTAAGGTTGGGTGCCTGAGTCACTTGAGTGATTCGCGAGCAGGAGGACCCGGTATTTGTGTATGTATTCATATAAGCACCCGAGTCGCATGTATGATTCGCGAGCAGGCTAGCCGTATTATGTTAGCCACGTCACATGATCGATTTGCGAGCGGCGCAGATAGATGCATCTATGGTTCGAGCCGGTCGACCCCTCGGCAGTGCACAATTTATTAGTGTTGGTCCGTGCCGTTCGACCCTCGGCATTGCTTGCGCATGATATTTGCTGCGTAGTTGCTATGAGATTTGCCTGATTATTGGCCTGAAATGTTAAATTGTCGATTGAAATGACAAAGACTTAAAGTTATTAAAAAGACTTTTTGGAAGAAGTTGTTCCTTCCGTTGATTTATTATTATCTGATTAAATCACCATGTTGATTAATTGTGAATATGACGAAGATATAAAGTGTTAAATGTGAACAAAATTGAAGGATGTTTAAATCCTGTTTTATAAACTGCCTATGACAAAAACCATGCTTAGTGTCACTCTTAAATATTTTAAATGGACCTTTAGTAAGTGTCTAAATTGACCTCCAGTCACTACCTCTCTGAGGTTAGGCGGGCGACTTACTGAGTACACGTTATTTTTGTTCTCATACTGCACTTGTTGTGTATTTTATTACACAGGTACTTACATAGCAAATGTGGAGGATTCGGAGACTTAGGCGAGCTGCATCTTCCGGAGGCGATCCGCAGCTGACAGAGTCACCTTCATGCTGTATCTATTTCATTTTAAATTTCCTCGTCCAGTTGTATTTCGGACAGGCTTTGTAATATTTGTAAAATTCTTAGAAATAACTCATGTACTTGTGACACCGGGTTCTGGGATATGTATTGAGATAATTGTTTAAGTGAAATCTTTAGATCACTATTTTTAAATAACAAAATTTTATTTGCTGTCGTATTTAATTTACAAAAAATTATTTACTTGATTATGAAATCAAGAAAAGGTAACAGTTTCGAAAATGTTAAAACATGAATATATTCCAACTAATTAAGGATTTGGCTTGCCTGACAGTAGTGTCCGGCGCCATCACGACCTATGGAATTTGGGTTATGACAATAGCAGTCAAATTCCAGAGAATTTGGCCTTGGCTTTCAGCCGGCCAAATAATAGCCTCTTATTGCAGAAATCAGAATACGAGAATAAAGAGAGAGCTTAAGTTTTTGTGAGAATATAGAGTTCTAGAGTTGTCCTAAAGGGAGTGAGGAAGGGGGTTTAAATAACACTTAATGAAGTAAACAAATAAGGTAATGAACCAGTCATACACAAATAAGGTATGAAAATAACTTAACAATCAATTAAGGTCGGCATGAATCAATTAACAAGACAGAATCGAGTAAAGTCAGGCTAGTACCACTTAATTTAAGGAAAACCTTATATGGAATTAATCAGTAGTTAAGTACTAGGTTAAATAAGGTATGAAATAATTCCAAAATCAATTATAAGCCGAGTTCAATAATCAGAACATCAAATCAGGCCAGTAAGGTTAAGTTAAAGGAAGTAACATAAATTATTAATCACATACTGGATAAGGTAAGAACATGTAGAGTCTAATAAGGAAACACCAGCATTAAAGGAGAGACTAATTTCAAACCCTAATTTAGGTAAGCAATTAATTGCCAGGGTTAAAACAAACAGGCAGAAATAGTAAAAGAACAATTAAATAATCAAAACCCTAAGAAAATAAGCAGAAATACAAAGACATAAAATAATTAAAATCAGTCAAAATAAATAAGGAAACCCTAACAGATATCCAGAGACGAAAACATTTAAAGGTTGAAAATATTTTTGCAAAAAATCTGTTGAAATCAAAACCCTAGGTTTTAGGGTAAATAAAATCGGTCATAAAATAATAATAGAAAAGGACAAGAAAATATAGAGACAGAGTACTGAATTTTTCAAAACAAAAAAAGAGAAATACCAAAACGAACATAAAATCGTTTCAGATCTAAACAGATAGAAGTTGAACCAAGTCTGGTTTGAACCAGAGATTTGAAACCCTAAGATACGAAAATATTCGTACTCACATGTATCAGGATGAACATAGACGAAATAGTCAAGATATGAGAGACTTTGAACCAGATCGGGTTAGAGTCTCTTGAGATTCACTTTCCATTTGAGGCAAATGAATCAAGTAGCATCAAGATCGGGTAGCCAGTCGAGAAACAAAGCCAAATAAAGCAGGAAATAAAGGGAAGATCCCATGAATCAAGAGGTAAAGTGTGACAGCGGGCTAGGGTTTGAGGGGGTGAGAGAGGTGAGGAGAGGAGAGTATCCAAAGATGGCTGACTGGGCGAATGAGTTAGGTTTTAGGGGTTTTGGTATATTAAAAAGAGAAGGTGGATTTAGGGTTGTTGATCTCCTGAGATCAACGACCAGGATTAGATTTAGGTGGGGCGGGTTTAATTGGACGGGTATGGGTATGGGTAGTTGGGTATTGGGCTGGGATAGGTCCGAAAAATCAATTAAAAAGGGCTATGTTTTAAATACCCATATAAATTAATAAAATAATTTATAAAATAATTAATAAAATGATAAAAAATTCTTTTTATATATGGAAATGATTTAAAATAATTATTTAATATTATAAAAATATAAAAAGGCATTTTTCGTGTAAATAATGTAATTATGCATATATGGGCTATTATTGCAAAGTTATTGCAATTATAGCCTAAAGATACAAATATTATTATGCATAAAATGATTAAAGCTCAATATAAATATAAAATGATAAAAATTAAGTAATAAATCATCATAAAATTATTTGTGATGAAATTGGTAATATTTAGATAATAAAATGATGGAATAAATTGATTGAAAATCCTCTAGAAATTACAGAAAATTATGAAAAAATACTGGTTGATGCTCATGCATTATTTTGGAAGTATATATGTATTTTAAAAATATATATGGAAAAAATTGGGTATCAACATTACCTCTTCATCTTTGGCTTCTTTTCACATCTTACTCGCCTTGCGGTAACCCTTCTATACAAGGGATAACTGAATTTCTTATGTGCGAGGGTGAAACCTAATGTAACTGGCACACTTAGTCCCTTAAGCATAACTCTGCTCACATTGCTTGCTTTAGGGAAGTATCTTCCTGAATGACCTTTAGAGGTTATTCTTTTGTTGTCCATTCTATCATTTCCGGAACACGATCTTTGAAATTCTTACAATGCCAACTATTATTGAATCCTTTGGTCCCTAATCCCTAAAATCATGTTCGATTTTTTTCTTGTTTAATAACCTATGCTGATTTATATTACTCCGGGGGAGGGGAGGGTCTAACTTAGCCTTCTGGTAATTACGTTGGAGTCGCTAACTCATTTCTCGAAATGAGGATATGACTTTATGGCTAATACTCTTTTATAGTCTCAAGGTATGTCACCTTTTTTGTTTTCCTTTACTTGACTATAGACTATGTCATCTTGTCATATTATGATTTACCGTTACCACCCTTTTATTACATCTTACTCGTAATGCTTCAGTTACTCTCTTCTTATTCTCCTGCTAATATCTCTGTTTATTACCTTATTCTAAAAACTTCAACAAAACGTACTTTCACTTTTATCTCCCCTTGCTTCATCTCACTGGCTCTTCGGGTTGCCTACTATTCTCTTTTTACTAGGGCGGGAGTCATACTAAAGTAAATATTTATCCCTTAAAGGATGCCACTACATGTCTTCTGATATTTTTAAACATTGTAGTATTCATATATGACTATACTATTCTAGAGTGCACCATTTTGTATGCACAATCTAATAGGGCCTCAAACAGGGCCACATCGTCAAGAATTCTCTCTCTACTAATGCCCTTACCTGCTGTTGTATTAGCCCTCTGGCTAACTGTAATTTTTCAAATGTAAGTCTTGGCTTGAACTCTTATGACTCAGCTCTATAGCACGATGTGGATTTGAAAGAACGGTAATAGACTCCTAAATGCCTTGTAGCTTCTCGTTTATATAATGTGGTGCATAACACATATATAAATAAGGCTCTACTAGACAACTTGTAGACTCCCTCGGACTGAACTGCTCTGATACCAAGTTTGTCACGCCCCAAACCTGAAAAGGCGTGGCCGGCAGCCGGTGCCATACTCGGGCCGAGCGTACCACTTTGTAACTGTGAACTCTGGAGGGGAAACCCTCAACTTAGGCCGATGAGTCCATCTTCTGAATCATTTGAAAATAATGTCTCTCTCATATAAGGGGTAAAAATACCCAAGAGCTGATATATATAATTGTGCATGCCGACGAAGCCGCCATGAAAATCTACTGCTATATAAAATATACATTACTCGTCTACAAGCCTCTAGAGATAACTGAACTGTACCATGGTCGGAACAGGGCCTCGACCTACCCATCAAACCTGTATATATAAAATGGACTCCAAGGTCTAGACCTGGTAACTCCGAGGAAGTGGAGCTTACCAACCAAGCTAATATTTGACTTTGGCTGCTAGGAGGTTCTGTCCAACTGTCAATTAGGACCTGCAGGTATGAAATGCAGCATCCCCGGCAAAAGGGACGTCAGTACGAAATAATGTATCGATTATGTAAGGCAACAGAATAACAGAAAGCTGAAACTGATAATATAATAACTGAAAGTAATTGGGAGTCAACGATAATCTGACAATATGCTTACCTGTTGATACTAACTAAACTCTCTCAATAAAGTAAGTAAAATAGTTGTCTGACCTTATAAGGCTTGTTATGTGTAACGACCCGACCGGTCGTTACGCATTATAGAACCCCGTTCCCCTAAATGAGACTTCTATAGTGGCTTATTATGATTTATGACTTGCGGGGGCGGGTGGTCTAGGATTCGGAAGTGTTTAGAGTAGTATAGGAACACTTAGTTCCTTAAAGTTGGCCTTTTTGGCAAAGTTTGACTTCGGTCAACATTTTGAATAAACGACCTCGAAATCGAGTTTCGATGGTTTCGGTAGTTTCGTGTGATGATTTTGGACTTGGGCGTATGTTCGGAATGGGTTTTGGATGACGCGGGAGCGTTTCGGCGCCCAATAGCGAAATAAGAGTTTCCTTAAGTTCATATTGTGGGTTGGGACGTGTTTTGTGTTATCGAAGTCCAAATGGAATTCTGAGGCCGGAAATAGTTCCGTTATGTCATTTATGACTTGCTCGCAAAATTTGGGGTCATTCCGAGTAGTATAGGTCGGTCGGCGCATTGTTAACGAATTCAAGAAACTTAAAGTTCCTAAGTTTAATTCTAGGGGTTTTGAGGTGTGATTTTGAGTTTTAGCGTTGTTTTGGGTGTTCCGAAGGCTCGAGCAAGTCTGTATTATAATTTGGGACTTGTTGGTATATTTGGATGGGGGCTCGGGTGGGCCCAGGTTCTTCTCGAAAACCAAACGAGGCCAAAAAAATTAGCTGAAACAATTGCTGGTGCACCTATTCTGGTGTGACTGCAGGTGCGGTTGCTCAGTCGCAGGTGCAGGATCGCTCCTATGGTCCCAGCCTCGCAGGTGTGACCTCCTGGTGGTCTGCCCTCTTCTCGCAGGTGCGGGCCTTTTCCCGCAGGTGCGGAGCCGCTGGTGCGGACCCCGTTCCGCAGGTGCGAGCCCAGGCCCTTGTCCCATTTCCGCAGGTGCGAGCATTTGCTCGCAGGTGCGAGACCGCAAGTGCGGAACCTCTGTTGGCAGCGAGTTTTTTAAATCACGGGATTTATTCATTTCACCCCATTTTCTTTCACCATTAGAGACCTTGAGATCTTGGAAAAGAGCCCAACGACCTAGCTAATGAAAGGTAAGTGAATTCTACCCTAATATTAGTTTAATGCATGAATTCCTAGTCAAATTAACCACCTAATTAGTGAAAATCAAGGATTTGGATAGTAACCTAGGGTTTTATGAAAATGTAGGGAATTTCCAGTTAATTAGCTATGAAATCATACAAAATCATATATTAACGATCCTTAGGTTATGGGTAAGTGATTCCTTCAAAAATTTCCGAAATTCGAGCATGCGGGCCCGGGGGTGAAGTTTGGAATTTCTTCAAGTAGGATGAAATGACTAAGTAAATAGGAGAATTCCATACTTTTGAGTGTAAATTGATATATTCATGTAACATTTGGCTAGTTTCGAGTCCTTGGGTGACGAGTTTTGGAGTTTCGGGCGCGTTCTTGACCCGGAGAGTAGGTTCGACACGAGGTGAGTCTCCTTTCTAACCTTGTAAGAGGGAATTGCGCCCCTAGGTGATATAAATGACTATGTGCTAATGTTTGTGGGGGTTACGTACGTACAAAGTGACGAGAGTCCGTACATAGTGGCTATTATTGTTATGTTCGGGGTAGTTAGGCCTATACCATTTTTTGTGTTTTTCCTTGAAAAGAACTATATGCTTGATGAATTAATGTTATATGCGACTTTTTTTCCTTGAGATCATGGAAATTGAGAATTTTAAAGGAATTGTTCACTGAAAAGTAATTTATGAAGAATATTGTGTGGATTGTGTGCGCATGTGACCGCTTCGCAATTTACTTTTTGCGAGCGAGTGCTATTTCCCTCACTCTCATGGGAGTGGGCCGTACACCACGACGATATTGAAAGATGTAATTATGGTTCGGGCCGTTCGACACTCGGCAGTGCACATATATGGTTATTATGATGGCTCAGGCCGGTTGTGCTTATCCCGCATGCACATGTTAAAATGTTAATGATTTCAAGGATATTGAAGTGATAAGATATTTGGGGAAAAATGAAGTAGTAATTGTTTATTTACTTCCAGTATTTATTTGAATTAC
>ML328418.1:0-27883 GCA_005239505.1 Nicotiana paniculata | reverse complement strand
GTCTCAATTGCTTGCTTGATTTGGTCTGAAATTATTTTCTTACATGTCCTATGCATGGTAATTCCTTAATTATACTTACCTACTAGCCGTTTGAGTTCAACCTTCAATTAAGGGATACTTAATTGCTTGTCATGAACACTGTTTTACCCTCTTTCCTTATTTGTTACTTACTGTTTGAATAGCTCCTTAATTCAAGGGAATACTTGGGCTGGTTATGCCCTGATTGGTTCCCAGTCTCTTAATTATGGATAATTTGACTCCTACCCTTATTTTCACAAAGTTTCAAACTGTATATATATATATATATATATATATATATACTATATTCATTCCCTAGACACAGACACGAACTAATCTGTTCAACTCTCTCTCTCTCACACAATTAAAAAACTCGCTGATCTCTCTCACTCTCTTCTATACTAGTTACTACCATTCTAAGTTAGCCGGCTGCAAGCCAAGGCTAGCTATTGTGCATCTCCTACTTCATGTTTGTGTTACTACTTTCTTCACTCCACTAGTACGTTGTAATTCAGATTTCAGTTCTCAAACCAACATGTTTCTATTACTGTTGCAAATTACTGTGTTTCTAATTTGCCCCTTCTGTGTGAGCATTGCCTTGGGATCCTTGAACTCCCTCTGAACTTTGACACACAGAGGCTGGCCATTCTACACTTTACTTACTCTATTTTGGCTATGAAATCTGGGTGTGAGCACTCCCCGGGAGCCCTTGAGGTCCTTAGGGAACTTTGACACAGCCGTATTTTGAAAAGTTTGTGAAACATTACCTGGCATTGAGGACCTGGAGACTTGAGCCTATTCTGTTGGCTCCCTATAGTTAACTTCTTATTTTTCTTCTATTTCAGTTGTGTAATTCATATTCAATGGTCTGTAATAATTAATTGTAAACAACTCTGGACTCGGATAGTGAAAATGGATGGGTGATATGCATGTTGTAGTATAATTAAGGGTAGAGACCATGTTCTAGGTTTATTTTTTCTATGGGCAATAGAAGCCATGTTTAGGTACAACATGACATGCATTAAATATCATGCTACTTAGGATTTATGCGTATTCAACATCTCATCTACGCTTAGAAATCCTGCCTATTGGATAAATAATTACAATAAAATAAGTTGTTATTGTGTGATTCTGCCCATGTTCTGAAACTTTACTAGAAATACTGTCTTAGAATAAATTAACTGCAATCATGTCTCATCATGATATACACGTAGAGATCCTATTTTAGGTGAACAACCATTAAAAATCTGTCACCTATATTATTCCTGAAACTGTGCATAATGTTATGATTTTATGTGCATTTAGAAATCATGTTTAAGTTATTATGCATCATGATGCATTAGATATCATGTTATAGGATCGTATCTATTTAACTGCACTTAGTCTAAATACATAACAGTCCCCCGTTCTAAGCAACTGGTAATTAGTCCTTGCACATCTCCAACACCTAGAACTGCATGTTATTAGCTATAAACAATCTAGAATCTGAATAATTGTTGCATGTTATCCTACACCTAGGCAAGCCTTACGTAATTAACTTTAAAAAAGTAAAAATCAGAATTGTCTTTGTGATCATGTTTAACTGTCAGCATGCTTAAAACCAGTAGGCAAGCCTGAATAAGACTTCCTCTCTGAATTATGCAATAAATCTGTCTTTGTGTTATCACCTAGATACCATGCTTTAGGATTCTGAATTAACATGGACCTTAGTTGTGTATGAGACATGTTGCTTATGTGTGTTGTGTGTGGAGGAATAACTTGAGCATTTATCTTCTTTTTATGCTTTCCTTATCTGCAGTCTTACTTGTTTTGTTATCTGTCGCCCTAGAATTTTACCTTTAAAACCTGAGGGTTTGCCTAGTACCTGCCTTTAGGATAGAAGTCCTAATTTCCTCCAGGACTGATAGGAAGGGACGGGTAATAGCATGCAATAGAGGTCGAGACCAACACTCGTTTTTAATAACCTTACGGGGTGGGAAGGGTAGAATATGGATATGATGACCAGTGCGCTAATGCCATGTGTAGCCCCTCTTCTAGGAGTGATTATCGGGTATTGCATTGATGTGATCCATATTATTATAAACCTAGGACACCTTTTATATGCTTAACTCGTAATCCTTTTCGAAAGCTAATCTTCTTTACTTTTTTTTAACATCTGCATACTTAAGACTTAAATCCCCTCTTATTTGAGCCTTTACTTGTTATTTGCTAATTGTACAAATTCACAAAACCATTTGGCCGGGAACCACACTTGTAGATCCTGAGGGGTACCTAACACCTTCCCCTTAGGATAATTTCAAGTCATTACCCAATCTCTGGTTAGTAACGTAGTTGTAATTGAACCCCTTAGGTGCCCTAACGCACCGTTAAAATTGTTAGGTGGCGACTCTTCAAAATATGAAAACCCCTTTCCCAAAAGGAACGAGTTGTCCTAACCAATGTCATAAACCCGATCTCCGCGAGGAAAAAGGGGGCCCAACAGCATGGCGACTCTGCTAGGGGTATCCAGGCTTTAACTATTTCAAATTATTTCGTGAATTTGTGCCTTTATTTTAAATACTTGCACCCTTTCCTATTCCCTTTACATGCAATTAATTGCTTACTTCAGGTATTTACTTTTCTTCAAAAACGAAACTGACATGCCTCTTTGTTTCCTTTTGTAACTGCTTTAAATCATTACTACCATTTTTACCGCTTTCTTTAACGTGAAAATACGTGACAACTTGTTTTAATACTTATTATTGCATAATCATGCTCAACATTCATACTCCACTCGTTCCAAAAAAAATACTATAGCAACTCTTGATGAGTGGTTGCGCTCTTCTTATATTATTACCCACTAAATTCAGAAAGGGTTATTTGCGGTAAAACTAGTCGATCAGCGGTGCAGTCGACGGTTCTGTGCCTTTCCCCCTTGAGTTGTCCGCTCAAGGGTACTGGTCTAAAACCCCATAGAAACATTACTCTGTTTCACTGTTGCATGCATCATGGTCAAACCTAGTCGAGTTAAAGTGTCGTCCGCACGATAGATTTTAAGATAGCCTTATCCAAAAGTCCACCGAGTTTCCCTAAACCCAAACAGACGCCCTCACATTCTGTGCATTTATTTGGAGAACTAAATGCTTCCTGCTAATTATTGACGTTAAATAGTTGAGTCCGGTGGGGATAAGGGCCTAACTTTATTTGTTTTGCAGGAAAAAAAAATGAGGCATGAAGTCCCCAGATTCGGCATGGTCTCCAACATCCACCCAAAACTGTTGAGTTGGTGGGAGGATATGCACTCTAGCGACAAAGCTATCATCAGGAAACACTTGGGTAACCTACCATATCTCCTGGAAATCCAGCCTAACAAAATGATAGTAGAGGCTGCTACCCTGTTCTGGGATCGTGAAAGGTTCGTGTTCTGCTTTGAGAACATCGAAATGACGCCTTTGATAGAAGAGATAGGAGGGCTGGCTAACCTAGCATGGGAAATCCAGGGTTGCTGATGCCTGAGAACCGCACGGGCTAAAGTTTCCTCAAAATGATGGGTCTGAAAAAGGACGCGGAATTGGTATGTTTGGAGGATTCATACATTCCTTTTGACTACTTGTACGAAAGGTATGGCTACAGCAAATCATATTGTACCTACCATGACGAGTTTGCTATCACCTCTCTGGGACACGTCCATCGCCTAGTGTTCGTGTTTATGGTTTGCTTTTTGGGTTTGATCGTGTTTCCGGTGAAGAAGGAAATAATCCATACCAGGCTAGCCATGGTAACTAAGACCATAATGGAAGGGGTAAATGGGCAAGACTTCAGCATTGTGCCCATTATCGTTGCAGACATATATCGGGCCTTAGAAAGGTGTCAACAAGGAGCAAATCATTTCGAAGGTTGTAATTTATTACTTCAACTCTGGCTCATGGAACACCTCCAAAGAGGCGAATACTGACAGGACATTCACCGTAGTATATGGGATTACCACATCGCTTTCCATCACCCAAAGCGAATGAATAATATCCCTGACATGTTCGCTCAGCCTGAAAATGCCGAGGGATGGGTTGAGCTTTTCGATAACTTAACTGAAGAGCAGGTTCAATGGATGTTTGAATTGTTTACAACAGAGGAGTTCATCATTCGATCCCCAGACGCATCATTTCTGATACTGATTGGTCTATGGGGGACATACCCTTACGTCCCTCTTCGAGTTATGAGGCAAGCAGGAAGGAAGCAAGTCATCCCTAGGGTCGAGAAGATGAGCCATCTTCGAGCTGACTTTCAAAATAATGACAGTCCTCACAAGTTCCAAGCTCAGCACATGTGGCACTGTAAGGTTATACTTGAGAAAGACACCATCGAGCCAGACAGGTATCATACCGGTTGTACCCATTTCTATCCTGGTTGGTTAGAAAAGGATCTGGGTGGTCAGAACAAGCCAGGGTACGTCCGAGGTCACAGGGTTATAGATGAAAGGGTCGAGGCACAAGTCAAATACAACCAACTGCGCAAAAGGATCCGGGAAAATGAGGATGACCACCACAAGATACGTGAGTCCAACAAGAAACTGATCGAGGAATGGAAGTACATGGTTATCAACTACAACAAGAGGCTGGGGTACTTGGAACGAGGTATAGTCGAGCTGGAAGAAAAGTTCATCCAAAGAGTTGAAGATTGTCAAAAGGCTGAGGGAGCTGCAGGGGGGATACCTAGCCAGAACTTACATGTTGCTGGGACTTCGCGAGCTGGGAAAACTGTACAAGGAAAGCAAGAATGTCGAGTCTGCAGAAGGTCCTTCTGGGACAAAGTATATAGGAGTGTCTTTATTTTTCTATCAATGTAATAAGGCCAACGGCCATTAGTGACTTTTATTTTTCGTCTATCGTTTTAGGATTTGTCTATTTTCTTATCAATAAAATGAGGCATTTAGCGTTTTAAGTTCTCCAAATCAATTTGTCGCTAGGCCTACCTTGGGCACAAAGAGGTTCCCAACTTAGGACGCGCTTTACATTTCCGCATTATGTGTTTAAATACCGCAATAGTCTTTTCATAATCCTCACTGACTTGGTTACCTTTTGTTTTTATTTTTCTTACTCCCCTCCCCAAAGGTTAGTTCGTGTATTCTGGCATCACCAGCCTATCGCACCAGATCCAAGGGCCCTCCACCTACTCCTCCTCCTAGTCCTCCTAAGGGAAAAGACAAAGGCAAAAGTAAGATGGAAGAATCCAGCGGCACCAGAAAGGAGAATATGATTGAATGGGTAGAGGCCACTGATGGCCGAGGTATTCAGGTCCTGCATGAGAACATGTCACCACTTGAACAAAAATTGCTGAAGTTTCAGGAAGAACTCGATCAAGTCCGGAATCTGGCCAACTTGTCATTTTACCTCAACGTCCCCGACGTCAACCTTCCGAATGCTTAAAACCTCGCACCTCCACTAAATATCCCAAGACAGCAAAATCATACCCGCACCTCACCATCACGCCACTCCCCCAAAGAACCAAACTCTCCCGGCGCAGTGCAATGCTTGCCACACCTCAAATAACACTCCACTCACCCTAGAACCTCAAAACCCCACAAAGGACCATTTCCACACCTATAACAATCCCATCTATGTAGAAACCGTGACCCACTCCACTCCGCCTATCCCACAGGCATCCGAGTCTGACGAAAAGGACTTACTTATCAGGAACCTGGCCGAGGATCTTAGGAAACTGACCAGCCGAGTCCAGGGTGTTGAAGGAACCAAGGGAATTGAAGGGTTGAATTATGAAGACCTTTGTATCCAACCTGATGTCGAACTGCCCGAGGGGTAAAAACCTCTAAAGTTCGAAATCTTTGATGGTACTGGTGATCCAAGAGTCCATCTGAGGACCTATTACGACAAATTTATTGGCATGGGAAAGGATGAAAGAATCCGTATGAAGCTGTTCATAAGGAGTTTGAAGGGAGACGCATTGTCTTGGTACATCAGCCAAGACCCCAGGAAATGGTCAAACTGGGTAAGCATGGCGTCTAATTTTATGGACATGTTTAGATTCAACACAGAGAACGCACCAGATGTGTTCTACATTCAAAATTTGAAGAAGAAACCCACAGAAACCTTTCACGAGTATGCTACTCGCTGGAGGTCCAAAGTCGCTAAAGTCAGACCTTCTCTAGAGGAAGAGGAGATGAACAAGTTCTTTCTCCGGGCTCAAGACCCACAGTATTATGAACGGTTAATTATGGTTGAAGGCCACAAGTTCTCTGACATCATCAAATTGGGTGAGCGGATTGAAGAAGGTATTAAAAGCGGTATGGTTACAAATTTTGAAACCTTGCAAGCCACTAACAAGGATTTACAGTCCGGTGGTGTGTCTAAGAAGAGAGACGTGGGATCCGTAATGGTTGCACAAAGATCCAAGTCCCCACTCAAATACCAAACTTATCCAACACCTCCACTCACATACCAGCCAACCCCGAATTACCAAGCACCCTCACCAAATTACCAAGCTCCACCACCTTCCGACCAAGCTCCACCGCCCACATATCAACCTACTTCGCCCAGATATTCACAACCCGCTCCTATCTACTACACTTATAATTCCCATCCATCCCATTACCAATCACCCCCTGCACGCCAAACCTTCCCTAGACCTCGTCTCAATTTTGATCGCCGCCCTCCAAAGCAATACACCGCCATAGCGAGCCCATTGACCAGATGTATGAGAAGCTCAAAGCTGTCGGTTATGTCACACATATCCCTGCTGCTACCCCTGAGAACCCTTCTCAGTGGGTTAACCCAAAAAAATCCTGTGTATACCATTCCAGCATGAAAGGACACACTATCGAAGAATGCCTCTCTCTGAAGGACAAAATACAAGCTCTCATTGACAACAAGATTATTGTGGCAAAAGACCACGCTCCAAACATCTGCGATAATCCTTTGCCAGACCATAAGGGTAGAGGTATCCATATGATTGAAATAGAAGATTATTGGGATCCCGAGGGATCAATCGGGTTGATCGCAGAAGGCGATGACCCAAAGAAACCCTTCAGTCACTCTCAAATCGATCATAGTCCACATTCAACCATCTGAGGATGTTGAGGTGAATATGACTATACCATTTGATCTTGAAGCAGCTCCACCTGCAAAGTCACCAGTGCCAATTAAAGTTGATTTTGTATCTCCAGCAAATGCACCGGCATCATTCGAGGTCGCAGTCTTGCCACCCCGAAAACACATTCCGTTTGAAGTAAGGATGGCCGCACCAATTCCGGTGGCAATGTCAACCATGCCACCCTTATATTCAAATGCTATCCCTTGGGACTACACAACAGGGGTAAGAAGGAAAGGAAAGGTCAGGTCTGAGGAAGCTGTTGCAGCACAGGATATGACGAGAACTGGTAGGGTCTACACCCTTGAGCATCTGGCCGAGTCAACCAAGCAGGCTGCCAACCGGCCTCCCTTTATCGAAACAGGTCCCGATGACCTTTGGAGAAAGTTACAGGCTAAGGAGTATTCAGTCATCGACCAGCGGAACAAGACACTGGCACAGATATCCATCCTCTCTCTGCTGCAGAATTCCGAAACACACAGAAATGCTTTGTTGAAAGTGTTGAGTGAAGCATATGTGCCACACAACATCACTAGCGGGGAAATGGACAATATGGTAGGCCAGGTACTGGAGAGTCATAAAATCACTTTTCATGAGGACGATCTACCACCTGAAGGATTGGGGCACAACAAAGCATTGCACATCACCGTGCAATGCGAAGATCATTTCATCACAAGAATGTTGATCGATGGAGGTTCCAGTCTTAACATATGTCCTTGATAAAACTCAAAAAATTGGGTAAAGGGCTACACGATATAAGGTATGAAGTGATTAATGTGAAAGCCTTTGACGGTTCTCAGAGGTCTACCATGGGGGAGATCAGTCTATGTTTGAAGATGGGACCGACTTGGTTCAAAGTGGATTTCCAAGTGATAGATATGTCAGCATCCTACAACCTGTTGTTGGGAAGACCCTGGATTCATGTTGCTGGGGCCATAGCGTCCATGCTACATTAGGCGGTAAATTTCAAGTGGAACCACCAAGACGTGATTATTCATGGTGACGGTAGCAACCCCATTTATAGTTGTCAAACTATTCCGGTGATTGACGAAAAAAGAAAGATAGGCGGGGGAACATACCACCACATTGAACAAGTGGTGGGATAGAAAGATTGAGAGCATCCTGAACTGGAGAGGATATTAGCCAAGGAAAAGGGCTCGGTAAGAACCTCCAAGGGATCATGAAGCCCATAAAGCTCAAGGAACATAGCACCACTTTTGGTCTGGGGTATGAGTACACTTGGCAGGAATTCAACGACTGGTCGCCACCTTGGCGCGGTCCCTATTACCCTTTGGAGAAGCCGATACCTCATCTTGAGCTGACTTCAAGCAGGCTAACACTATTTACGGATCAGACGAGGAAGAAGCACTTGCAGCGATGAGGAGTTTGTTCCTAGAGGACGAAGAAATGGATTTCTATGTTGTTCTCGAGGAGGGGGGAGGAAGACCTTCTATACAGACTGTAATCAAGGGGACATATCTCAAGAACTGGTCTATCATGACAACCAAAGCCCAACGAGCCTCGGGGTAGCAAGGCTAAAACAAGCATTATTTACTGTTTTATTTACTAAATGATTTTCCTTTTCCTGCATTTTTCAATTTCTGCAATAAAGATCTTCAATGTTCAAAACAGTTATTCAATTTATCAAAGCATCTTCTAAATCTCTCTTACGAATCCAATATTTATTGCTATTTTTTTCTCTCATTACTTTATTTATACAGCATTACTATTACTTGTCTTGATGAACCGATGACCGTGACATGCAATGAGACAATGATACAAACGGACATTGATTCAGATAAAGACGACATACCTGATGAGATTTTCAAAGAAGTTGAGAACTTTGAGAACAGACCTAAGTCCAACCTGGACGAGACTGAAGTTATCAACCTGGGAGATTCAAAAAACGTCAAGGAACCTCGCATCGGCATTCATTTATCACCATTAGAAAAGAAAGAATACACAGAGTTCCTAAAAGAGTATGAGGACGTATTTGCATGGTCGTATGATGACATGACTGGTCTAAGTACGTCTATTGTGGCTCACAAACTGCCAACCAATCCAATGTGTCCACCGGTGAAACAAAAGCTCAGAAAGTTCAAACCCGACATGAGTTTGAAAATCAAAGAAGAAGTTACCAAGAAGATCAACGCCAAAGTTCTTCGAGTAGTAAAGTACCCGACATGGTTAGCCAACATTGTACCTGTGCCAAAGAAGGACGAGAAGGTCAGAGTCTGCGTCGACTACCGGGATCTCAACCGGGCCAGTCCGAAAGATGACTTCCCCTTACCAACTATACACATTCTGATTGACAACTGCGCCAAGCATGAATTCCAGTCCTTCGTGGATTGCTTCGCTGGTTATCACCAGATTTGGATGGATGAGGAAGATGCTAAGGAAACGGCATTCATTATGCCGTGGGGGGTGTATTGTTACAAGATGATGCCATTTGGTCTAAAGAATGCAGGGGCCACCTACATGAGGACCATGACCACCATATTCCATGACATGATTCACAAGGAAATCGAGGTGTACGTGGATGATGTCATTATCAAATAAAAGAAAGTTGCTGATCACATGGAGAGTTTGGGGAAGTTATTCAATAGATTGTGAAAATACAATCTGAAACTAAGACCCACGAAGTGTGCACTCGGGGTTCCTGCTGGGAAGTTGCTGGGATTTTTTGTAATTCCTCGGGGAATAGATTTGGATCCGTCAAAAGTCAAAACCATTCAAAAGCTACCACCACCAAGGAACAAGAAAGATGTGATGAGTTTCTTGGAAAGGCTTAATTACATCAGCCGGTTTATAGCACAGTCTACAGTCATTTGTGAGCCAATCTTTACGATGCTGAAGAAGGACGCTACGACCAAGTGGACCGACGATTGTCAAAAGGCTTTCGACAGAATCAAGGAATATTTGTCAACACCGCCAGTCCTAGTACCGCCCGATCCAGGCAGACCTTTGTTACTCTATCTTGCAGTGTTAGATGGAGCTTCCGACTGCATTCTGGAGCAGCACGATGAAACGGGAAGGAAGACACAATCCATTTATTACCTCAGCAAGAAGTTCACTCCATATGAGGCCCGGTATACCCTATTGGAGTGTACCTGTTGTGCTCTAACTTGGGTCGCCCAAAAGTTGAGGCATTACTTCTGTGCCTACAAAACATATCTCATATCAAGGATGGATCCATTAAAGTACATCTTTCAGAAGCCCATGCCCACTGGCAAGCTAGCCAAGTGGCAAATCCTGTTGAGCAAATTCGACATTGTTTACATGAATCAGAAGGCAGTTAAAGGACAAGCTCTGGCAGACCATCTTGTTGAGAATCCCATAGACGGAGGATAAACCCCTGAAAATATATTTTCCTGATGAGGAGGTATCATTCATAGGAGAAGACATTGCATAATCCTATGATGGTTGGAGGATGTTCTTTGATGGAGCGGAAAACTTCAAAGGAGTCAGTATTGGAGCAGTCCTAGTATCAAAGACCGTTCAGCATTATCCGATATCCGCCAAACTCAGGTTCCCTTGCACCAACAATATGGCCGAATATGAAGCCTGCATCTTGGGGCTCAATATGGCCGTTGACATGAACGTCCAAGAACTATTAGTGATCGATGATTCAGACTTATTGGTATCAGGTACAAGGAGAATGAGCAAAAAAGAATTCCAAGATAATGTCGTATCTGCACCACGTACAGGAATTAAGAAAGAGGTTCACAAAGGTAGAGTTCCGGCATGTCCCCAGAATCCAGAATGAGTTCACCGACGCGTTAGCTACTTTGTCCTCAATGATCTAGCATCCGGACAAGAATTTCATTGACCCTATTCCTATAAAGATCCATAATCAGCCAGCTTATTGTGCCTATGTCGAAGAAGAAGCAGACGGAAATCTTTGGTTTCATGACATCGATTAGTACTTGGCAAAAGGAGAATACCCCGAGCTTGCAAATTTCACTCAAAAATGCACACTTCGGAGATTGTCCAACAATTTCTTTCATAGCGGAGGAATCTTGTATGGGAGGACTCCTGATTTGGGGTTATTAAGGTGTGTCGACGCAAAAGAAGCATCAAAATTACTGGAAGAAATTCATGCTGGGGCCTGTGGCCCACATATGAACGATTTTGTTCTAGCAAAGAAGATACTCCGAGCTGGTTACTTTTGGATGACTATGGAAACGGACTGCATCCAATATGTTCGGAAGTGCCACCGCTGCCAGATACATGGGGATATGATAAAGGTGCCTCCAAATGAGCTCAATGCAACCAGCTCACCATGGTCGTTCGTCGTTTAGGGTATGGACGTTATTGGACCAATCGAGCATGCCGCCTCCAATGGCCACAGGTTCATTTTGGTCACCATTGACTACTTCACTAAAGTCGAAGCAGCCTCCTACAAAGCAGTTACTAAGGAAGTCGTGGCTGACTTTATCCACGACCGCATTGTTTGTCGGTTCGGAGTTCCAGAGTCAATCATCACCGACAATGGTTCTAATCTCAACAGTGACTTGATGAAAGCTATGTGTGAAACTTTCAAGATCAAACACAAGAATTCCACAGCATACAGACCTCAGATGAATGGAGCCGTAGAGGCCGCTAACAAAAACATCAAGAAGATACTAAGGAAGATGATAGAAAGGCACAAGCAGTGGCATGAAAAGTTATCATTCGCCTTATTGGGATACCGTACCACTGTCCGCACATCAACAGGGGCAACTCCCTATATGCTAGTTTATGGTACATAGGCTGTAATTCTTGCCGAAGTGGAGATTCCATCTCTAAGAATTATACAGGAAGCTGAGCTCAGCGATGCAGAGAGGGTAAGAAGCCGTTATGAGCAACTAGACCTCATAGACGGGAAGAGAATGAATGCAGTATGTCATGGTCAACTGTATCAGAACAGAATGGCCAGGGCCTTCAACAAGAAAGTCAAGCTGAGATGATTCACACTAGGGCAACTGGTGTTAAAGAAAATCTTTCTGCATCAAGATGAAACCAAGGGGAAGTTCTCTCCCAACTGGCAAGGTCCGTACATGGTTCATAGGGTGCTGACAGGAGGAGCACTCATACTTGAGGAAATGGACAGAGAAGTTTGGCTGAAACCGATCAATTCAGATGCAGTCAAGCACTACTATGTGTAATCTTTATGCTTTCTCAGTGATATAAATTGAACTACGCCTGACCTGATTCCCGTTTAACAGGGGATACGTAGGCAGCCCTATGGGTTCGGTCACAATTCAATAAAAATCTATTTTTCCCCACAATTGGAAACTGGGGCAGAATTTTGAGGAGGACCCTCAAAATTCCGAAGCGAGTACAGTCCACAAGCATTCACCCAGCCAACTCGGGTACAATTTTGAGGAGGACCCTCAAAATTCTGGAGCAAGTTCAGCCAATCACCGTGCGATCAGCAGTCAGAGGCGTCCACCCACCAAACTAGGGCAGAATTTTGAGGAGGACCCTCAAAATTCCGTAGCAGGAGAGGTGCAATGTCTCAAGCCGTGTATGTCGTCGGTTCATCTAAAACTATTTTAGATTATATATTGTATTTTACAAACTCATGCATATTTCTTTTTCTGAAGCAGCTTGTTTAGCGGACGCTACCCCAATGATACGAACAGTATCATCATGATCAAGCAAACGAGCCAAGCAGAGCCAGCAGGAATGCGAACTAACCTTTCCCCTTTACAAAACTCATGATCTTTATTTGGATGCAGGCACAAAATTGCAAAAGCCCCGAAACATATTATCCGCTCAAAGGATAGACATCGTTCCTCAAACTCATCATGTTAACATTTATTATCAGCACAAATGATGTTTCATTATCACAATGCTCTACCGCAATTTAACACCAGCTAAGAATTTATGTTGTCCTGCCTTAATCTTGCATAAGGATACCATTCTGCCTTCCGAGACTAAACGTTGTCTCTATCTGCATTCGCATACTGCATAAGGCTACCCTTATGCCTTCCGAGACTAAACGGTGTCTCCATCTGCATTCGCATATTGCATAAGGCTACCTTTTTGCCTTCCGAGGTTAAACGCTACCTCCATATGCATTTGCATATTGCATAAGGCTACCTTTTTGCCTTCCGAGGTTAAACGCTACCTCCATATGCATTTGCATATTGCATAAGGCTACCTTTCTGTCTACCAAGAATAAACGTTGTCTCCATCTGCATTTGCATATTGCATAAGGCTACCTTTTTGCCTTCCGAGACTAAACGTTGTCTCCATCTGCATTCGCATATTGCATAAGGCTACCATTCTGCTTTCTGAGGTTAAACGCTACCTCCATCTGCATCCGCATATTGCATAAGGCTGTCGTTATACCTTCCTAGGTTAAATGCTACCTCCATCTGCATTCGCATATTGCATAAGGCTACCTTTATGCCTTCCGAGGTTAAACGTTACCTCCATCTGCATTCGCATATTGCATAAGGCTACCTTTATGCCTTCCGAGGTTAAACGTTACCTCCATCTGCATTCGCATATTGCATAAGGCTACCTTTCTGCCTTCCGAGACTAAATGCTACCTCCACCTGTATTTGCATCTTTCATAAGGCTACCATTCTTCCTTCCGAGGTTAAACGCTACCTCCATCTGCATTCGTATCTTGCATAAGGCTACCATTCTTCCTTCCGAGGTTAAACGTTACCTTCATTTACTTCTCAAAAGCAACCAATGCCTCTAGCATTATTTACTGCGCTTTCCTTTCGGGCAAAGCTCTGCCCCTTTAATTCGCAAGACTAAACTCTGCCTTATCAGCATCATACTATTTCATCTTCATCAGCTAAAATATCGCCAACTTATCCAAAGGCGTCATCGTTCGAAGGCACCATCTTCATGGCCCGAGAACACCATGTCATGGCCTGAGGATCTCTTTTATCAGTTTGCATATCATTATTCAAAGGCATCATGGTTCGGAGGCATCATCTTCATGGCCCGAGAACATTATTTCATGGCCTGCGAATCCTGCATCAAGAAATTCAGGGCCCAGAACATCATGGTCTAAAGACGTCATCCTTAACCGTCCAAAGACAGCATTCATAGTCCAACGGGAATTTGCATCATGTTTAAATTACGCACAAGATATGCTTGTATTATTTATTTGCAGGTAATCCGGCAAGCAAACTACCATCCTGGCAGGAGCGGTCCCGCCCCAGTTCTCCTAACTACCCTGTAAGCCGCTTGTTGACCTAATCCTATTCTTTGCGTCCGTTCTTGTAAAACTTCATCGGAATACCTCACCGATGACTCCTGAACTACATACGGCCTGATTCCTGTAAAACTAGGGATATGTAGGCAACTCAAAAACCAGGGTACGGCCTAAATCTCTCCAAACCATTTCATTCGGTCAAAATTGGCCATCATATCGTTACAAGACAACTCTTTCATCCTTCCCGGGTAAAGAGGGGGAGTTGTTGATACCCAATTTTTCCTCAAATTATTTTTAACTTGCATATGTACATTCAAAATCAAGTTTCCATAACAATTGGTATTTTCTATAATTTTACCATATTTTTTTTTTTTTAATTCATCCAGTGTTTTCTTTCTAATAATTAATTATAAATTACATTACAAATGATTTCAAAAATATTTCTTGACTTAATATATTATTTTTAATCCTATTGAGACCAAATTATTTCACAATTAGCCAGATTGGCACTCTTTGGCCATAATTGCCATAACTTTGCAATTATAGCCTAATCACATGTCTTATACTATTTTTTATTCAATAATTAGTCATTTTTTATTTTAAATACTAATTAATCATTTTAATTTATCTTCTAAGCATTAATTTCATTTTTTCATAATTATCAACTATTCTTATAAATTGTTTTAGCTAATTTAAGTGGGTATTTAACAATTAGCCACCATTATTTCAATTTTAGCCTAAAATTGGCTTAATCCCTAACCCAATTGAAATAACCCAACAGACCCAAGCCCAATTCCTACACTACCCGGACCAACCTCAAACCAATCTGAGTCGTTGATCAAATTAGATCAACGGTCCAGATTTTGTTTACCTTAATTAACCTAGATTAACCCCCCCCCCGACCCCTCTCATTCTCACCGGTCCCTCATCTCTCTAACTCTCTCTCTCTCTAGTCTCTGCTAGAGACTTCCTGTCTCTTCAGAATCTGATGGAACTCTTCATCTTCTCCGGCCATCCCTTCGCCGGAAACCTCGAAACCTTCACCACCCTCTGCCTCCTATGGTTTCCTTATGCCGGTAATGTACTCCCTAAGGCCCTCGAGGGGAGAGGACCCGTCTGTTCACACCCATGGGGTTCCTTCTTACCCCAGGCCTCCAAGTCTTTGATTTCGAGTGAGGTCTGTGACCTTTGAGGCTGAGCCAGTGACATTTCAGGTTCTTCTCATCTTCTCTGAGGTCTTCTTTGAAACCCTAAGGTTTGAAACTTCCGATTCCTTCAGATCTACAATAGATTTGTGCATATTACGAGTTATTATGATATTTCCTTTAAAGATCTTCTATTTTTTTCTAAATGGTTCTTCATTTTTAACTAGGGTTCTGAAACCCTTTTTCAAACTGGTTTTCTTTGTCGATTTTTTAACACTGTATCATGATTTTCCCTCACATTTTATATTATTAAACCCCTTTCATGTGGTGTGGTCAGTATATGTGTTCGATTGTCACGAATGGCTTGAATTTCTGGTGATATTACTCTGTTTTCCTGTTAGGGTATATGACTCTTCGTCTCTTTTGTGTCTATCATATCTACTCTGTTGATTCGTACTAGCATATGTGTAAAACCCTAATTTTTTAGACATAAAACCCTGAAAACTACTGGTTTGCCTGCGTGTTCGCATATGTGCTTATGTTTCATTAATCTTTACCCTATGTTGTTTGTCTTTGGTTCTTCTTGCCTCCCTGACTCACATGATTCCTAATTTCATATACTAGGGTTTATGTCTTCTTGCTTAACAACCGTGTTGTTTTATGTCGATTCTCTTTAATTAATATTAAGCTTGTTCGAGTCCTTGATTCTGTGTTATTTGTCATTCAATTGTTGCCTGACTTATAGCTTTGCTTATAATGTGGTCATTCCTGCTATACATAAGAGTCACTATTCACTAGTTGTTTGAATTTCTGATTCACTATGATTCAAAGAGCCCTACTGATCTCTAATGAGATATTCTTCTGATTTCCAACCCCTAATTTTTTTTCTTACCTTGATTTGTTACTGTGATTGATATTTCTTCCTTAATTGATATATTTTCGAACCTAGTCTCAATTGCTTGCTTGATTTGGTCTGAAATTATTTTCTTACATGTCCTATGCATGGTAACTTTCCTTAATTATGCTTACCTACTAGCCGTTTGAGTTCAACCTTCAATTANATATATATATATATATATATATTTTATTCATTCCATAGACACTGACACGAAGTAATCTGTTCAACTCTCTCTCACACACAATTAAAAAACTCTCTGCTCTCTCTCTCTTCTGTGCTAGTTACTACTATTCTAAGTTAGTTGGCTACAAGCCAAGGCTAGCTATTGTGCATCTCCTACTTCCTGTTTGTGTTACTACTTTCTTCACTTCACTGGTATGTTCTAATTCAGATTTCAGTTCTCAAACCAACATGTTTCTATTACTATTGTAATTCACTGTGTTTCTAATTTGCTTTTACTTATTATTTTATTATTCAACATGTAACTAGGATCATGAGCTCCATTAACATGTTAAGTTAGGCTTTACTTGTCAATGACCAGTATGTTTCTGTATACCTAACACATGTTTCTTATGTGAATCCCCATGCCTATGATTGGTACATTAGTGATCAAAGTCCTAGTTGTTTGGTGTTGATATGTTAATCTAATCGAGTACTTTAATGTACCCCTGATACTCTGAACCCTTAGGAGCTTCTGATTGCATGCCTATATGTGTTTCTTCCTGCTACATGTTTGCCCTCACATGCTCTGTATTTGTCCCTCAAATCCCATTACCCCTGCTTGTGATTGTTGGACTATCTTTGGTCCTCTGTGTGATGTTGAACTTCTATTCCAATCAACTTTCCATCTTCAAAACTGTTTTCTTACTTACCCTTTCTCAAAACTGTTTTATTACTTGCCCTTCTCAAAAAAAATTTCTTACTTAAACCTTTTAAAAAAATAATAAAAAGCACTCCCACATATACTCTTAGAAGTCTAGGTTCTGCCCCTTCTGTGTGAGCATTGCCTTGGGATCCTTGAGCTCCCTTTGAACTCTGACACACAGAGGCTGGACATTCCACGCTGAACTTACTCTATTTTGGCTATGAAATCTGGGTGTGAGCACTGCCCGGGAGCCCTTGAGGTCCTTAGGGAACTTTGACACACCCAGATTGTGAAAAGGCTGTGAAACATTACCTAGCATTGAGGACCTGAAGACTTGAGCCTGTTATGTAGGCTCCCTATTGTTAACTTCTTATTTTTCTTCTATTTTAGTTGTGTAATTCATATTCAATGGTCTGTAATAATTAATTGTAAACAACTCTGGGGTCGGATAGTGAAAATGGATGGGTGATATGCATGTTGTAGTATAATTAAGGGTACAGACCATGTTTCTAGGTTTATTTTCTCTATGCGCAATAGCAGCCATGTTTAGGTACAACATGCCATGCATTAGATATCATGCTACTTAGGATTTATGTGTATTCAACATCTCATCTACGCTTAGAAATCCAGCCTATAGGATAAATAATTACAATATAATAAGTTGTTATTGCGCGATTCTGCCCATGTTCTAAAACTTCACTAGAAGTACTGTCATAGGATAAACTGCAATCATGTCTCATCATGCTATACACGTAGAGATCCTGTTTTAGGTAAACAACCATTAAAAATCTTTCACCTATGCTATTCCTGAAATTGTGCATAATGCTATGATTCTATGTGCATTTAGAAATCCTGTTTAAGTTATTATGCATAATGCTGCATTAGATATCATGCTATAGGATCGTACCTATTTAACTGCACTTAGTCTAAATACAGAACAATCCCCTGTTCTAAGCAACTGGTAATTAGTCCTTGCACATCTCCAACACCTAGAATTGCATCGCATTAGCTATAAACAATCTAGAATCTGAATAATTATTGCATGTTATCCTACACCTAGGCAAGCCTTAGGTAATTAAATTAAAAAAATAAAAATCAGAATTGTCTTTGTGATCATGTTTAACTGTCAACATGCTTAAAACCAGTAGGCAAGCCTGATTAAGACTTCCTCTCTGAGTTATGCAATACATCTGTCTTTGCGTTATCACTTAGATACCATGCTTTAGGATTCTGAATTAACATGGACCTTAGTTGTGTATGAGACATGTTGCTTATGTGTACTGTGTGTGGAGGAATAACTTGAGCCTTTATCTTCTTTCTATGTTTTCCTTATCTGCAGTCCTACTTGTTTTGTTTTCTTTCGCCCTAGAATTTTACCTTTAAAACCTGAGGGTCTGCCTAGTACCACCCTTAAGTATAGAAGT
Organism: Nicotiana paniculata; assembly: GCA_005239505.1. Lineage (NCBI taxonomy): Eukaryota > Viridiplantae > Streptophyta > Magnoliopsida > Solanales > Solanaceae > Nicotiana > Nicotiana paniculata. Next base: position 9,288 of record ML328418.1, on the reverse strand, counting down.
CCTAATTTCCTCTAGGACTGATAGGAATGGACGGGTAACAGCATGCAATAGAGGTCGAGACCAACACTCATTTTTAATAACCTTACGGGGTGGGAAGGGTAGAATATGGATATGATGACCGTGCACTAATGCCACGCGTATCCCCTCTTCGAGGAGTGATTACCAGGTATTGCATTGATGTGATCCATATTATTATAAACCTAGGACACCTTTTAAATGCTTAGCTCGTAATCCTTTTCGAAAGCTAATCTTCTTTACTTTTTTTTAACATCTGCATACTTAAGACTTAAATCCCCTCTTATTTGAGCCTTTACTCGTTATTTGCTAATTATACAAATTCACGAAACCATTTGGCCGGAAACCACACTTGTGGATCCTGAGGGGTGCCTAACACCTTCCCCTTATGATAATTTCATGCCTTTACCCAATCTCTGGTTAGTAACGTAGTTGTAATTGAACCCCTTAGGTTCCCTACCGCACCGTCATTAGGTGGAGACTCTTCAAAATATGCAAACCCCTTTCCTAAAAGGAACGAGTTATCCCAACCAATGTCATAAACCCGATCTCCGCGAGGAAAAAGGGGGCGCGACACAGACCAGCTGGGTCGCTTGCTCTTACTTCGGACCAGTTCTCACATCTCTTCTTAGAAAAGTTCCTGCCTATCACCTTGAGAGAGGAGCGCCGCCGTCAGTTCGAGCATCTCCAGCAGGGAAGCATGACGGTTACTCAGTGTGAGACTCATTTTGTGGACTCGGCCCGTCATGCTATTCTTTTTCTCCCCATAGAGAGAGAGAGAGAGAGGGTGAGGAGGTTGATTGAGGGTCTTTCTCAACCTATTATATTGTAGATGGATAAGGAGATAGGGAGTGGGATTTCTTTCCAGGATGCAGCCAATGTGTCCCGACGAGTCGAGATGGTTCTTGGACAGGGAGGTCAGGGGTCGGACAAGAGACCTCGTCATTCCGGTGGATTCAGCGGTGCCTCGTCTGGAGGTGGGTAGTTATGGTAGAGGCCATCATCCAGGCCATTTTATTCAGCACTCCAGGCATCCCACGGTGCCCCAGGTGGTCGTGTCTCGTATATGCCTTATTCTGGTCCGCCAGCCTATAGTGCACCACCAGCTCCTATCAGTGCACCTCCTCTTCAGAGTTTTTAGGGTGGTTATTCAAGTCGACAGGATCATATTGTCGGCCAGTAGTCTCAGCAGCCGAAGTCTTCTATACCTGTGGTGATCCGAGGCATCTTGATAGATATTCCCCTCGTGCATCGAGCAGTTCACAGCACCAGAGTTCTCGTGCCATGGTTCCGGCACCAGTGGCTGTACCGCCTACTCAGCCAGCCAGAGGCAGGGGTCAAGCAGTTCAAGGTAGGGGTCAAATGGTTAGAGGTTGAGTTCAGGATGCTAGAGGTGGAGGCCCACCAGTTAGAGGTCGTCCTAGAGATATGATCCAGAGTTGTGTGGCCCAGCCCTGATGTTATGCTTTTCCAGCCAGACCTGAGTCTGAGTCATCTGACGTTGTCATCACAGGTACTGTTTCAGTTTGTAGTAGAGATGCTTCAGTTTTATTTGATCCAGGGTCTACTTACTCCTATGTGTCATCTTATTTTGCTTCATTTTTTGTTGTGCCCCGTGACTCTTTGAGTGCTCCTGTATATGTGTCCACGTTTGTGGGAGATGCTATTGTTGTAGATCGTGTGTATCGTTCGTGTGTGGTCACTATTGGGAGCCTGGAGACCATTTAGACCTTCTACTCTTAGATATAGTGAACTTCGATGTTATATTGGGCATGGATTGGCTGTTACCTTATCACGCTCTCTTGGATTTTCACGCCAAGACAGTGACATTAGTCTTGTCTAGGTTTCCTCGATTAGATTAGAGAGGGACTCTTGTCCACTCCTCCAGCAGGGTTATTTCTTATATGAAGGCTCGACATATGGTCGAGAAGGGGTGTTTGGCCTATTTGGCTTATGTTCATGATTCCGGTGCTGAAGTTACCCATATGGATTCTATGCCTGTTTTTCGTGAGTTTCCTGAGCTATTTCTCGCTAACCTGCCGGGGATGCCACCAACAGGGATATTGACTTTTGTATTGACTTGGCTCCGGACACTCATCACATTTCTATTCTGCCATATCAGATAGCCCCACCAGAGTTGAAGGAATTGAAGGAACAGTTATAGGATATGCTTGATAAGGGTTTCATTAGACCTAGTATCTCGCCCTGGGGTGCACCGGTGTTGTTTGTGAAGAAGAAGGATGGTTCTATGAATATGTGTATAGACTATCGGCAGTTGAACAAAGTCACTATCAATAGCAAGTATCCATTGCCGAGGATTGATGATTTGTTTGATCAGCTTCAGGGTGCCAAGGTGTTTTCAAATATTGATTTGAGATCTAGCTACCATCAGTTGAGGATTAGGGCATCCTATGTCCCTAGGATAACTTTTCGTACGCGGTATGCCCACTATGTGTTTCTGGTGATGTCCTTTGGGTTGACTAATGTCCCAGCATCATTTATGGATTTGAATGAAACGAGTGTTCAATCCTTATCTGGGTTCCTTTTTATTGTGTTTATTGATGACATCTTGATATAATCCCACAATCGGGAGGAGTAAGAGCAGCGCCTCGGGATAGTGCTCCAGACTTTGAGGGACAGTCAACTGTATGCTAAATTCTCAAAGTGCGAGTTTTGGTTGGATTCAGTCGCTTTCTTGGGCCATGTTGTGTCAGTAGAGGGTATCCAGGTAGGTCCTAAGAAGATAGAGGCAGTCAAGAACTGGCCTAGACCCACTTCAGCCACGAAGATCAGGAGCTTCTTGGGTTTGGCGGGTTATTACCGTCGGTTTGTGGAGGAGTTTTTATCTATAGAAATCCCGGTGACCAGGTTGACCCAGAAGGGTGCCCCATTCAGATGGTCGAACGAGTGTGAGGCGAACGTTCAGAAGCTCAAGACAGCTTTGACTACAGCACCGGTGTTGGTATTACCATCAGGTTCAGGACCTTACACGGTGTATTGTGATGCCTCCCGTGTTGGGATCGGCATGGTATTGATGTAGGAGGTCAGGCTTATTGCATATACATCTCGGCAGTTGAAAGTTCATGAGAAGAATTACCCTGTTCATGATTTAGAGTTGCCAGCCATTGTTCACACGCTGAAGATTTGGAGGCACTATCTTTATGGCGTGTCATGTGAGGTTTTCACGGATCATCACAACCTTCAGTATTTGTTCAAGCAGAAGGATCTCAATTGAGGCAGAGGATATATTCGGAGCTATTGAAATACTATGATATCACCATATTGCATCATCTAGGAAAGGCCAATGTGGTGGCCGACGCATTGAGTAGGAAGGCAGCGAGTATGGGCAGCCTTGCGTTCATTCCAGTCAGTGAGAGGACGTTAGTTTTAGATGTTCAGACTTTGGCCAACCAGTTCATGAGGTTGGATATTTCAGAGCCCATTCGTGTCCTAGCTTGTACAGTCGCTCGGTCTTCCTAATTTGAGTGTATCAAAGATCTACAGTACGATGACCCTCACTTGATGGTCCTTAGGGACACAGTTTGGCACAGTGGTGCCAAGAGAGTTACCGTTAGAGATGACGGCGTTTTGAGGATGCAGGGTCGTGTATGTGTGCCTAATTTTGATGGGATTCGTGAGTTGATACTTGAAGAGGATCACAGTTCTCGGTATTCTATTCACCCGATCGCGCGAAGGTGTACCAGGACCTGGGGCAGCATTATTGGTAGAGGAGGATAAAAAAGGATATAGTTGCTTATGTGGCGCGGTGCTTGAATTGTCATGAGGTGAAGTATGAGCATCAGAGACCTTATGGTTTGCTTCAAGAGAAGGAGATTCCTGAGTAAAAGTGGGAGCGTATCACTATGGACTTTGTTGTTGGGCTCCCACGGACTCAGAGGAAGTTCAATGTCGTGTGGGTTATTGTGGATAGGCTGATTAAGTCAGTGCATTTCATTCATGTGGAAGTTACCTATTCTTCGGAGCGGTTGGCAGAGATTTATATTCGGGAGATCGTCTGTCTTCACGATGTGCCCATGTCCATCATTTTTGATTGAGGTACGCATTTTACCTCGCACTTCTGGAGGGTAGTACAGCGTAAGTTGGGTACACTGGTGGAGCTGAGCACAGCATTTCATCCTCAGATGGACGGGCAGACTGAGCGTACCATTCAGATCTTGGAGGATATGCTCTGCGCTTGTGTTATAGATTTTGGAGGATCGTGGGATCAGTTCATGACCCTTGCAGAGTTCTCCTACAACAACAGCTACCAGACGAGCATTTAGATGGCTCCCTATGAGGCATTATATGGTAGACGGTGCAGGTCGCCAGTTGGGTGGTTTGAGCCAGGGGAGGCTCAGTTGTTGGGTACAGACCTAGTACAGGAGGCCTTGGACAAGGTCAACATTATTCAGGACCAACTACGTACAACTAACTCTAGGAAAAAGAGTTATGCCGACCATAGAGTTCGTGATGTGGTATTCATGGTTGGGGAGATAGTATTTCTTCGAGTATCGCCCATGAAGGGTGTCATGAGATTTGGGAAGAAGGGCAAGTTGAGCCCTAGGTATATCGGGCCTTTTGAGATTCTTGATAGAGTGGGAGAGGTGGCTTATAGACTTGTGTTTCCTCCAGGGTTATCATCAGTTCATCTAGTATTCCATGTGTCCATGCTCCAGAAGTATCATGGTGACCCGTCCCACGTATTAGAATTCAACTCTATTCAGTTGGACAATGATCTAACTTATGAGGAGGAGTCGGTAGCCATTCTAGACCAGCAGGTTCATCAGTTAAGGTTGAAGAGTTATCATTCAGTTCGAGTGTAGTGGAGAGGTCAGCCTGTTGAGGCAGCTACTTGGGAGTCCGAGTCGGACATGCGGAGTAGATATCCCCACTTGTTCACCAGTTCAGGTACTTTTCTATGTCCGTTCAAGGACGAACGTTTGTTTTAGAGGTAGAGATTGTGATGACCCAAAGGGGTCATCTTGTATTCTAGGACTTTATTTTTCACTTGTTAGCCTTAAAAATCTTACTTTTATCCTCCTCGATTTGTGTGAGCAGTCCAGGCGTAATTCTAAAAAAGCTTTGTGTGGAAAGTTGAATAAATAAAAAAATTTGGCATTTAAAAGTGATTTTAGTTGACTTCGATCAACGTTTTGAGTAAACGGACCCAGATCCATATTTTGACAGTCCCGGTGGGTCCGTAGTAAAATATGGGTTATGGGCTTATGCCCGAAATCGAATTCTGAGGTCCCTAGCCCGAGAAATGAACTTTTGACTAAAATTGAATTACTGAAAATTATTGATTTTGAAAAATTTGCTTAATGTTTGATCTTGATGGTACTGGGTCCATATTTTAGTTCCGGAGCCCAGTACAGGTCCGTTTTGATATTTAAACCTTGTCTGTGAAATTTTGTGAGAAACAAAATTGATTTGACGTGATTCGGACGTCCGGTTGAGAAAATAGTAATTTTGAAGTGTTCTTGAGAAATTCATAGGTTTTGGTGCTAAATTCGTAGTTCTAGGTGTTATTTTTGTGATTTGATCACACGAGCAAGTTCGTATGATTTTTTTAGACTTGTGTGCATGTTTTGTTTGGAGCCCTGAGGGCTCGAGTGAGTTTCGGATAGGCTACGGAGTGGAAAAACTTAGAAAGAATTGCTAGTGTGTGTTCAGGTCTGCAGGTCTCGCATTTTGAAGGTTTGGCTCGCAAGTACGAGCCTCGCATTTACGAGCAAGGGACCGGGCTGGGTAAGCTTGCAATTGCGAGAATAGGAACGCATTTGCGGAAGGCTACTGTTCGAATTTGCGACATAATGCTCCCATTTGCGAGAGCTGCAGAAAATGTGAAGAGTTCGCATTTGCGATTCTTTCCTCACATTTGCAAGCTTCACAATTGCGAAGCTCAGGTCGCAAATGCGACATCTGCAGCTGATGGGTCTATACTTACACATGATTTTTCTCATTTTTCAACATTTCAAAACACTAGAAACCTCTTAGGCGATTTTTCAAAGGCAAATTCTTCCCCAAATCATGGGTAAGGGATTCTTAACTCATTTCTTTCAATCTTTCACTTTATTTTACAAGATTTCAACCTAGAATCTAAGGTTTTCATGGTGGAATTGGGGATTTTTGAGTAGAAATTAGGTATTTCGAAATTTGGGAATTTAGACCTTAAATTGAGGTCGGATTCCAAAACCAATTATATATCCGAGCTCAGGGGTGAATGGGTAATCGAGTTTAGGTCCGAATTTCATGTTTTGACCAAGTAGGCCTGGGACGATTTTTGACTTTTTGGGGGAAATGTTGGAAAACCAAAATTTATGTATTTAAATTGAGTTCTTTGGCGATAATTGATGGTATTAAGCTAATTTTGACTAGATACGAGTGTGTTGGAGGTGAATTCTAGAGGAAGGGAGGTACTTGAGCAGTGGGTGTCCTGCAGATCGAGGTAAGTGTTGTGTCTAACATTGGCTTGAGGGATTAGGTGTTGTTGCCTATTTTCTATGTGTTGATTGCTGAGTACAACATATAGGTGAGGTGACGAGTAGCTATGCGTTGTTGTCGAGTCCTAGCATGCGAGTGAGTCTTATTCTTGTGATCGTTGTATTTGTTATTCGTATTATTCAAGCTTAGACTAAATATTCCTTATGTTGTTATTGTTATTCGTTGTTTGGGTGAGGAAGAGTGTAAAGCACGAAGGGTGATGCCGTTCCATTGCATATTTATTATCATCATCATGTGAGGAAGAGTGTAAAGCACGAAGGGTGTCGTGCTATTGCATATTTATTATCATTATCAGGTGAGGAAGAGTGTAAAGCACGAAGGATGATGTCTTGCCATTGCATATTTATTATCATTATCATGTGCGGAAGAGTGTAAAGCACGAACTACTAAAGGACTACTACTACTTTAATATTAAAGGTATGTTGAAAACAATTAACAAATTTAGCCTTAAATTCCTAAAATGATAATTACTTTGGGATAAAAAAATTTTAGCTAAAACCACAGTTAAAATAGGATGGGGAGAGTACTATTTAACCTGTTATATAAAATACTTGAGATAGTTATATGGACGCGTTATATTGATACTTAAGGTTAGGAACCGTCAGACGACTCTCTAGAATGAATCCTGAAATTCCCTCACTCCCACCGCTGATCCCCCCAAAACCACCGGACATCATCGAAATACAACCTCAAAATCAACCTCAACAGTCAACTACACCTACCTTCAAAGAGATGCTCATATCAAATGATCCTACGACTTTTACTACAACACTGCAAAATTTAGAGGACTATAATATCGACTGCATCATGGAAGTAGAAGGAGGCTCTAATATATAGGAGACTACTACACATGGATTGAGTAAGATCACACTCACGGATGAGGACAAAGCAAGAATATATGAACCTTGGAAGCATGCAGTTATAGTGAAACTGTTTGGCAAACGAATGATATATAAATACCTAAGAAACAAAATTCAGGACTTGTGGATCAAGCTAACTGATTTAGGTGAAGATTACTTTATTATCAAATTCACCAAAAGAGAAAATATGGAATTAGCACTACAAAGGGGTCCTTGGTTCATCAATGGACACCATCTCTCAGTGACTAGATGGAAACCAAATTTCGTTGCAACAAAGGAGAAGATCAGCTTCTCAGCCATCTGGATAAGATTACCCCAATTGCCTACTGAGTTTTATGATTAAAAAATCTTGGAAAGGATTGGGAACTCTATTGGGAGACTACTTAAAATTGATGTGTGTACATCAACTACGATAAGAGGATGATATGCTCGTTTATGTATAAAACTCCCACTTGATAAACCAGTGCAATCTCACATTCAAATTGGCTCGCATAAACAGTCCATCCACTATGAGGGAGAAAATCTTTTATGTACTCAATGTGGAATGCTGGGACACATCTTAAACACATGTTCAAAAGCTCATCAACTACCAACAACTTCTACATCCATGGGAGATAAGGAAGGCACATTCGATGGTGATAGCAAGGAAGGAGGCTGGAAAGTAGTCAAATTTAATCGAGGAAAACGGCATTATGGGAAAGCAAATTCCCCGGATTCTTCACCAACAAAGGAACACCAAGGAATCCCAGGTAACATTGTACTTCGTCTCAATAGGAACATGGGGAAGCCTCAACGACATGCTAAGCAACAATATAATGATCTCATTAACAATAACACCCAAAAGCACAATGATCACCAAACAATGAAGCAAATAACTCACAGTGAAAGTAATTCTAGCATTCCCCTCCAAAACCATTTTACCACCCTGGAACAGGAGCAAATGGTTTTAGAAAATAATTTAAAAAATGATAAAATAAATAAAAAAACTCACTACCATGCACAGTCACACATGGACTTAACAATTAGAGAAAACGACAGCTACCCCAATGTCATGTCCAACCAAAAAAGCCCGGAAAATTGTGACGTGCAAATTGAAACGTCAAATACTATCACTAACCCTAATCTAAACACTAATCCTACACGTAATGATACTCTCTCCCAAAACAAGACCAATGAACATGTTATAAAAGATTTACAAAATGTTACTAGCCCCAAGGATCAAACTAACACTACTTATCCCTCAAAGCATGCATGCCAATTGTCAGCAACTTCTACAACCACACGACAAATAGCAAGCACAACCACACACGGAAACAAACCTACAAAATCTGAATTGGAACCTATAAAAATCCTAACTGACCACTCCCAACACATGCAACTAGCTCTCCCTATCATTACCTCTACACAAAATCAATTGCTTGCTCTGGAAGAACAAGCTCTCACAAACACTCCTTCTCCACTAAATAACACTAAAACTAGGGGCAATGCCACGCATTCCTTACTTACTAAGGAGAAGACAGAGACTCCTCCAACTCCTTCGAAAACCACGAGTAAACCATATGGAAGACCAACAAGTTCCTCCTCCATCACTACTACCTCAAATAGTCTTTGTACAACCACCACAACCTCAGGACTACCAGCCACTCTCGTGGATGTAGATGGGGCTCATGGGCCATGCCATCTCATTCAATATCCAACTGAATGGTAAATACACGATAGTGATCTTGCAAAATACCAAATATCTAACTCAACTGGTCACAAAGGGCATGGGAATATCAATGAGGAACTACTGGAATCAAACTTGGTTGAAAAATGTCCTTCAACCTTTGTCCCCATCTCTGAACCAAAACTTTGTCAACATAATAAGGGACGAGTGGCATATCCCCCCCCCCCACCTCAATTAGATACA
>ML328416.1:0-13306 GCA_005239505.1 Nicotiana paniculata | reverse complement strand
AAAAAAAAAAGTAACTTTTTTTTGCGGGGTGAGGTGGGGGTGATGGAAAAAAAACCTTTTTGGAGAGAGGGCATGGGGTGGGGTTAGGTGGATAGGTATAGGGGTGTGGGGTGGATTGGTGAGGGTAGGGAATAGGGTGGGGAAGCTTGAGAAGGAGTTTTGGAAAATGTTTTCACTTCTCTTGATAAGGAAAATATTTTCCTTCAATTGGAGGAAAATGAGTTGATAAGGAAAATGTTTTTCAAAACATTTAGACCAATCAAACATGAAAAAATTGAAAAATATTTTTCGAAAAATATTTTCCTTTGTACCAAATACACCCAAAGTCTCCTCTTAATGTACGGTTGCTTTAATTTTTCCTTTCTTTATAATTATTCATTATCTGAATTACATTGGTTCGACTATCCGAATTCGCGTTGTATTAAGTCCCATTTAAGGAATAAGCGCTTCTTACTATAAATTTTTTCAAAGCCAGGATTCGAATTTTGAAGTTGAGATCATTCACTGTAAGAATGGATGATTAGGGGTGTTCTTGATTCGGTTTGGGTCGATTTTTCCCTAAAAAGAAACCAAACCAAGTAAGTCGGTTTTTCATATATTGGAACAAAACCAAACCAATTAAGTCGGTTTTTTATCAATTCGGTTTTTGTCAGTATTATTGATTTTTTCGGCTATTTTATCGATTTTTTTTCTTAAATATGAAACATACACTATCAAATGCACATTTCGGCGACTACATTTTTAACATAACACTATCAAATCAATTTTTCTTTGAGAAATATATCATTTACCAAGATATATTGATGATAATTCAATCAAATAGTGATGAATAATTTAATTACTCAATTATAAAAATCGATTATTTTTACATGAAATAATTTTTTGTACTTAGCAAAAGAAAACTTCCAATCAAACTATAATGTAAACGCAACGAATTAGATTATTAAATAGCAAAGAACTAAACTAAAAATGTAAATGACTAATATGTACCATAAAATATTAGAAACTTAATAGGAGTATAAAAATATACATATATATAGGTGTAATAATAAATTTAAATAGCTACGTTTATAGTCAATTTGGTTCGATTTTTTCGATTATTTTTTTCTTAAAGCCAAAACCAATTGGTCGGTTTTTAAAATTTAAAATCACAAACCAAACCAAAGCAAATCTAAAAAATATCAATTTTTTTGGTTGATTTGATTTGATTTTTTAAATTTTATTGAACACCCCTAGACGACGCCTATCTATCAAACCATAACCTTTGGTAGTTTAGTGTCACTTTAATGCATCGGATTTGCACTTCCTTAAAAGGACAATTTTGAGAATAAAAAGAAATCCTAGAAAGAATCACTATCCAAATATCTTTTCTCCTCCTCGGTATATTTTTAATTTAAGAAAACAGTTCAATAAATTCAAACATTTTCTAATTTAGAATGTATGTGTCTTAAATTATCAGTGCAGGGACAAGATTGAAGGAAGCGATACTTTCCAAGTGGACATTTGTGGTGCAAGCAAGTGATTTAGTGCTATCTAATGGGACCCTATTTTCTTGTTTTCTAATGGTGAAAATGAAGGGCTAAATTTTGCATCCTTTCTAAAGACATTTGTAAATGATGGATATGATTTTCGATGTTGGTTTCAAAAACTGGCATATGAACTGGTGTCATGTGGACTTCACGTGCAATTGTGCAATTTGTGTTTAAAAGTTTGTGAAGTACTATAGAAGTTGCTCAAAATTGAGCCCCACCATTGTTGTTTTTCATATAACAATCCATGTCTTAGGATTAGGATCCATCTCTAATCTAAAACACTAGTAGTTCTTATTTTTTCCTTATCCTCTTAATCTGAGGATATTTTATGATAACTACGTACGTTGTTTTTGTCTTATATATCCGCCTGATTATAATTTAGTTGTCAATATGGTTAGTCATTTTCGGTCGTATTAATCCCTTCTTTCATATAGACCAAAATTTTAAGTCTTGTTTTACAATATTATCATATATAAGAGAATCCTCTTCTAAAAACAACTACTCTTATTTGAATACTTAGGAGACGTTTGGTTGGAAAAAAATTATTCCACAGGATTAGTTATTTCATCTTTTCATGAGAATAAAAAAAGTTATAATATGAGGATAACTAATCCGGAGATTAATTAAATCGTAATTTTCTTTCAATTAAATATAGAATAAATTCTTCTTAAATTTTAATTTAAGGATTAATTATTCCTTATCCCTCGTACCAAACGAACCGTTAAAGACTAAGGCATATATATACTAATATGAAAATAAATGATATATACTGGTCCAAGGAGTCAACCGCAGTATAATCCAATCACAATAGGTTTAACTTTATGAGATTCCAAATATGCTTAATTTTCATTAGTCAGGTACCTAGTAATTTCTTCTAAGATTACATGCCAGTATTTGAAGCCCACACGAAATTAATAGTTTGGCTATAGTGCTGGATCTTCCTGTGGTCTTCTAGCTTTAAAAGAAAAATGTTTCCGTTCGAAAACTTGTAAAGTTCTCATTTCATATTTCAAACTGAATAAAGGATCATTATCCATTCGATGACTTTTGTAAAGCTCTCTCGTACTTTGAGGAGGTAAATAATTATAAGCCACCGACTATATCGTGTCATCTCAGCCTATGGAAAATGATTTTTTATCATACTCAATATTAAAGATATTTTATTGTTATTTGAATAAATTTAGTATTACATAAAATTAATTCTAAAATATCATTGCCTCGTCTCATACTTGTTTTCATATACATTGCCAAATGTCGATAGTAATGGAAGCTCAGGCCAACTTAATTAAACAACAGAAAATATTTTCAGCTGTGGAATCTTCTTTTTCGTGAAACCTTATTTCTTAGTCAAATTTCTGAGCTGATTTGAAGTTGAAAAAGAAATATTCAGTCCACAAACATGAGTCTCCAGCTTAAAATTTTGAATTACCAAATAAATGATTCTATACAACCTATATATTACAACTTTACTCTACAAAAATCACACTTAAGAAAATTGTTTCTCGTGAGAAAAAGTTACTTTTTTAAACTGTAAGTTCTCGTGAGAAAAAGTTATTTTTTTGGTAAATGAGAGTGTTACTAGTGACAATGTTTACAATGTTATACTAAATGTTGTATATAAGGATATACATTGATCAGGTTGGTTCGAGTTTGTTAATTATCAAATCAAACCAAGAATGTCGGATTTTTAAATTTATAAACCAAATCAAACCAACAAATTGAGTTTTTCAATCTCGAGTTTTCTCGGATTTTTTGATTTTTCGGGTTTTTTCGAATTTTTTTCGGTAAAGTCGTTATAACGCAAAATATATAATTTGTACTCCAAATATTTGTTTAGTCCTAGTAGGATAAAACTATATAATATATTTTTCAAGAAAATAACATAGCATTATACAAAAATATTCAATAATAAAGATAAAAATTACATAAAATAAATATTCCTAATTAATAAGCCATAATAACAATTAACATAATCTAAAAGTACTAAGTCATACTAAAATAAGTACGGCTAATTATATGACTAAACACTAAAGAAAAAAACAAACTGAGTTATGCATTTTTATTACAAACCAATGCAAAACTAAAAAAAATAGATATCCAATAAATTGTCATTTCTAGTGTTGAATTGAATTTTTTTGTTAGCATTAGTATTGATTTGAACTTTATTTGAGTTACTACCTTAAGTCCAACCTTAAAATAATAACTTAAAAAAACAACGAATTTTTTTAAGAAATATATATAAAGTACATTACAATAAATATTTTATGTATAAAATATTTTAAAAAATTATATAAATCTAGTTTCGGGTTGGTTTTGTTTCGATTTGACTCTTTCTAGTTAAAACCAAACCAAACTAATTATGGTAGGGTAGGTTTTGTTTCCCAATACTAAACCAAATCACAATTGGATTTCTTTATTCGATTTTACTCGAATTATTGATTTGACGTGATTTATTGATTTTTTTTTCCGTGACTCCGAATTAACTCCTATGATTCGCTTGAAGGCGTGTCTAAACTACCAAAAGTCATGATATGTAGATGACTAATTAAAACTTACAATTTAGTGATATGTGAACACTTTCTATGCATCAAGTATATATTTGGTTCTCACTGTTTTTTTTTAAAATTATTTCTCCTTTTCCTTTGCCGGGTAATGAATTCATAATGCATGATGTATGAATAAGCATAGATGGGTGAGCCAGGCAATGAATGAAAATGCTGCGGCAAAAACTTGTACGTTTTCCTCTCAGCTAGTAAGTATATGAATCTCCATGATAAATTAATGAATTCAAGCAAAGAGCATGAGAACAAACTGAAAACAAGGTAGAAGTGGACACATACATACTATTCGTACTAATCCTCAGAAATAGCAAACTAACAAAATATGTCCTGACAAAACCATGGTTTTCACAATTAGGTTATTGCCTGTACAAGGCGGTATTGACTACAAGATACCATATCAGAACGTACAGATATTTTTATTTAATTAAAACAAGCCTTCCGCGACTGCGGCTGAGATATGGGAAGAATAGAAGATATATTGTAAATTAAATCAACAACTGAGCTCTGAGCCTTTCTAACTGTTGATGAAACAGGTGAAAAATCATAAATTTAATTTTAATTTTTATTAGTAGAAACAAAAACTTTATGTAAAAAAAAATTCGTGTCTACTTAAAGTTTCTATGGTGAAAGATATAATATTAAATATAAAATATGCAGAAAATTAATCAGAATTCCAGTGTTAGAGAAAAAGGTTTGGAGTTGATGGAGTAAGGTGGTGCAGCAGTGAATAGTGTCCTTTATAAATTAAATTAATAATTCCATTCTGGGCTGCGGAGCCTAGTTATTTGGACCCCAAGCTAGCTAGCCAAACATGAATAAATGCCTTGTTAGTGCTAACTGTATCTGCAGACTGTTGTCTCTGCTTCTCTCTGAATCTTCACATGATCACTAGAACCTGCCATGTATTCTGGTCACGACAATTTCTCTCAACTTATTTTATCTAATCTAGTCTACAAATATACCAAAAATTTTCTAGTACAACCAAGGTAATTTTGCTATACATAATTAAGTCGCAAAACCAACCTGTAATTTAATTATCGTCTTCTCTCTTGTCTTTTAATTTGGTGCAAGTCAAAACATACATACATACGTCATCAATGCTGTCATATTTTTTTAACCATCTCAGTTGATCAGATTAATCTAAATCTACATTACATATAGGGTCCATATCAAGAGTTTCTTTGTTAGAATACGATATACTAGTATATGTTTATAGAGTCCGAATTATGTTGTCGACAAATCATGATTTGGTGGTAAGGGCAAGTTGCAATTCTTTTATTTTGTTATAGCTGCAACATAATGAGCAAGGCATTCAATCATAGTGGGGTACGTATAGCTACTAGCTAACAAATGAAGGTGGTGAAAGAAATTGATACTGGCCAGGGGAGCCAATCATGAGAGTAAACAATGAATTTCTCACACCTTCGGGAGAAATTAATGCCTTGATTCAATACTAGAAATAAATAGGATCCATGATTTCTCAAGTGCAGGATAACAATATTTAGTACGTAGATCATGAATCCTGCAATAACAAACTGATGTGTGTGCCCAAGCTAGTAGTGCATATGCATTCATTATGTCATGCAAATTTTCCACTCAGATTCTCTATGCATTATTTTCAGAAATATAATCCTTGACCCCTGGAAGCATCACTACTGTCAGCTATGCCCATTCCTCCCTTTTTTCATATATACTCTAACCATATAGGAAATTTTGTATTTTCAGTGTATTAAACTAAAGATTACTGCAGTTCTTATGTTACCAAATCAAGTTATCTCTGTTACTTCTTTTTTGTAGGTAATCTTAATTTAATGGTGTAGTAAAAAAGATAATTATATTTACATTGTTAGTGTATAAAGGTTAAACTCAAATTAATCCTCAGACCCATACAAAAGCCGATCATGCAATTTAAAGAATATGCTAAAAATATGGTACTAGTTCATTAGATACAAAGAATGTAGAAATGCTCTCCATTCATAGCCCTATTCTTCTTTTTCGTTTTTTTTTTGGGGGGTGACAAAGATGCTGTATTTCTCGGTGCATGCATCTTCTATTGATCAGTTACACATTTTTAGCCACTCATAAGAACTCAAAAGAAGTTTCCTACCAAGTCAGATTTTTCTCATGAAAAGATTCACATTTGTAAGCCAAAATATTCTAAAATTCACATGAAACGCAATTAGGTCGAGCAAAGTGTTTGAATGTCAAGGTTATACTGCGCAAGAAACAAGAACATATCGCATATGTACCAATTATAAGGTGAAATATTTATACAAAAAGGTGGAAGGATAAGAAAAAGATTAGCATAAAGCTCAACACAAAAGCTTATTATTCACAAAAATGCAGTAGAAAATACATCTCTGTTGGACCACACATTTAAAATCTAAGGACCTAGACACTTTTGTTAAGGAAAATTTCTGGAGAAGTCAGGATAGATAACAGTGTGCACCTTTATGGATTAAGGATATGATGTTGAAAGTTTATTTTCTTATAAAGTCTGTCAGATTCAGATGTTATGATAGCAACATAACACAATCGGAGATAAATAAAAAGAGAATTAATTGTACTATTGTTACATTTAAAGTATTTTCATCTTCTTTAATGAGTGAACAATTGGTTATTCCGTGTATCAAATGAAACAATATCACAGCCCTTTGTTTCTTTCTTTTAAAAGTAAAAATATAAGATGTGACAAAATTATAAATTATTTCCTTGCATAAATTGGAAAGATTATTAAGCTCTCAACTTCTAGTGTCACCTCCCAATCCCAAATAGCATAAGAGAAGGATTATAATCCAACTACAATAATTATATTTCAATTCTATGCTAGTTGGGGTACTGTGAGGATTCATCATAAATTTATTGTTTTTAATTTAACCATTAACCTTACTAACTTACTCCGTTTCTGTGTTTGAATCGACCATGTGAAGAAGCTCAAATAGGCAGGGTTAGATTATAGTCCAATGTCCAATAAGCTTATCCAAGATTACGAATCACTGGACTCTGAGCGGAAGATGTACACAAATAACCATTCTTACGACTTCTATTTTAGGTATTAGCCAATACTTATTTTTCCTAAAAATTTTAAATTTCAAAACTGTTCAGTACATTTGTGTCCTGAAAATTTAAAAGGGAAAACTGAAAAGTCAGAATATATTAGCTAATTCTTAAATAACAATCATTTAGAGTGGTTACCTCGTGTCATTTCTACACATGCTTGTCCACTATAAACCTTATTCAGATTCAAAGATGGGCCATATCTATTAAGCTAAAGAATGGATAAGGTTTGAGGATTTGAAAAATCCAATAACATGACGAGACAGCCCATAAATCAGGGAAAAAGTAGTAAAAATTGCGGGTTATCTTATTTGATCGCCTCCATTTAATCTATACCTGTTTTTTAAAAACATTTAACTTATACTCACTTTTTAAATAACTCCAGCTCCCTTTCCCTCGCTGAGCTGAAGTTCACCAGTTAAGCTGAAGTTCGCCAGTTATAAAGACAAAACTTCAGCATACGGGGCTGAAGTTCCCCAGTTACAAAGACAAAACTTCAGCTCTTTCCCAGTTACAAAGTTCCCAAGTTATAAAGACAACAACTTCAGTATACGGGGCTGAAGTTCCCTAATTACAAAGACAAAACTTCAGCTCTAGATCTGAAGTTTTGTCTTTGTAAACTGGGGAACTTCAGCCCGTATGCTGAAGTTTTTGTCTTTATAACTGGGGAACTTCAGCCTTCAGCCCGTATGCTGGAGTTTTTTTCTTTATAACTGGGANTTTGTCTTTATAACTGGGGAACTTCAGCCGCGTATGCTGAAGTTCCCCAGTTACAAAGACAAAAACTTCAGCTGAAGTTAGTTCCCCAGTTGCAAAGACAACAACTTCAGTTCGCAAGCTACTTCAGGCCCGTCTACTAGAATGCTGAAGTTTTGCGTGATTGCCTTTGCTACTTCAGCCCCGCATGCTAAAGTTATGCGCAAAAGCGGGTACGGATGTAATTTTTTTTACAAAGCGGGTATAAGTTAAAACATGACACAAAAAATACGTACGGATGCAAAAGCCCCGAAAAAGTACAATTGCAGAAAGACCTTCAAAAGAAACAGGCCCAACTTGAAAAGGTAAGCATGTACGATGACAGGCAGTGGCGGAGGCAAGTGGTGGCTAGCGGGTTCAACTGAATCCGCTTCACCAAAAAATAATACTGTGCATATGTATAAATAAATCTGTATAAATTTTATATAAATATTTATTTGAATCCACTTCACAAATACTATTTTATTACTAAAGTTATATACTTCTAAGATTGAACCTGCTTGTACAAAATTATGGGTCCGTCACTGATTACAGGGGAAGCATTTGTAAAGAGCCAGCGGCGGATCCAGGATTTAAATCCTATGGGTTCAATTTTAAGGTTTTTAACATTGAACCCATTATATTTTTAAAGTTATAGATATCTACTATATTTACAAATTTAATGAATTTCTATATATAAATTTTTACTCCACATAAAAAATTATTACACTACATCCGCGTCTGTAAAGAGTTAACCATCGCAGAACTCAACCTGAACAAATAGTTCACATTCAATAAATGAAAACTCTAAACCACCTTAAATTCACCAACAGTTAATTCTCTTTTTATTTATCTCAATTGATACATGCCATTACAGTTTATCACTATAGTTAATCTCAATCGACATATTCATCTATTATCTTGAATCTTGATTATCGTGTTAAGGAGTTATCTGGAAAAGAGAGGAACATTATTTTTTTAAATTTTTTTTTTTTCCAATTTCAGTAGGCTATTGGAATGGAAGTAATGATATGGCACTTCGAATTGTAAACTTGTTTTTTAACCCATAAACGTCCCTTGTTTGGATTATAAACTGCATGCAATTAGTCGGGAGAATTACCAAACTAAGAAAACTAGTTAAAAACTACACAGAAATTCCTTAATTATTAATAGTATATTTTTCCAGGTTCCAAAGAGTAGTTTAAACGACTACTATTATATAGCACTGCTATCTTAAATGACTGACATACTTCCTGAATCCTGGTAATGATTGAAAATTAATATGCACACATGGAGATGGAGAAAATGGTGGGTTACAAGCGAAGGTCGGTGATGATCGGATTATTAAAGGCCGAGACAGCCCCAAAAGAACTCTTATAAGAAACATCATCATGCATATATGTTCATGAATTTACGTGAACTGAACAGTTTTTGCTCATACGTTATATAATTATTAAATAATTATTTCATCATGAACCTAAGAATTATCGCATATTAACTTGAGGTCGTTTTAAAAACTCATAAATTTAAAAATATATCCGCCTCCGCATGCATATGCTAAAGTTGCTACTTCTATGAAGCTAGAGTTGACTAAGTTTCTTTTGGATGTTTGTGAGTCGGTGAGTTTCATTGAATCATTTAAGGCCGAGACAGCACCCAAAGATCATCTTACACTGCAAGAAACATTCATCTGAATCTACTAAATTAGTTGCAACTCCAATGAATAAATATATATATAATTAAGTTAGAGTTGACTATTTGTTTTGGATGTTTGTGAGTTATAGTCTCATAATGTTACACATGGTGGAAGTGAAGGACACTGCCATTGTTACGCCGTAGCCAACGGATATGTTTCATGTTGCTTAAAACCTAGCTAGACCCACATTGCCATGTTGTATGCAGACACCACGCCTCTATATCCCATGTTATGTTATTACTATGTACATTTGACAGTTTGTTCAAGTTATTCCCAAGGAGATAAGCCTCTCCTTGGTAAATGCAGAAAGGTCTAAGCTTTCTCGTCCATTCCCAAACACCAAATTAAAGCACCTCCCACCTCCCATAGGCGAATTTAGGATCTATGGGTTTCTACTGCTGACCTCGAGTAAATATATCATGAGTAACTGGATTTAAAATTAAATATTTAAGAGATATTTTAATACACATATAAATTTTTTGTAAATCTACTGGATTCACTTGAATCCACATTCACTAAGCTGGATTCGCCTTCATTCCATGTGATAGATTATAAGTATCTTTGTTTTATGTTTTGATGATATAACATACTTAATGTCAAGAATCAAATAAGGAACATGATACACATTTGGTCAACATTCTAAAATGCATGGAAATAACCAGATTTAAGCTGGAGATATTCGTCAGTATTTCAGAAGATAAATAATCAACAAGGGGAACAGATGGACTTCAATTCCCCTAACGATTGTACAAGTCAACTCTCCAATAGCTGGAAAGTGACTGTCTGCACACGCAACAGTACCACAGTTACCTCCATCGGGAAGGACCTTGTACCCAAGTTTCTTACATCATTCAAGTGATGTCATCAATGTTATATTAACATTAAACCAATGACAAAACATCACTTGAACACTTAGAGAATTTACTTAAGCACTCCAATCGTGATTGATCTTCTAGTTAACATTTCTCAGTGCATCAACAACAAAGAACAACACTGCTATGGACCAGTTCCCATATCAAGTGATTGTATGTCCTTAGTTGAGTTGTAACTTTGTTAATGTTATTACTTGTAATTCCCACTTAGCTTACTTAGAAGCATCGTGTAGAAAACTCTTGTAAATCATAAACCCTCATGTTTGTGTCTTGGCTAGAGTCAGTCAAGTTGTAATGTCTTTGTAATAGAGGTATTACAAAGTGGCTTGTAATAAGTGTGTTACAAGTTAGTGAGGGATTAAGGAGTTAATTCCTAGGTTATAATAGGTTGTAATCTAAACGTTTTGCTGAGTAGTGAAGTTGAAATCCTACAAGGTTAGGTCGTGGTTTTTGATCCCGTTGAGCTGGGAATTTTTCACGTATAAAACTCTCAGTGTCATTTACTTTCTGCTGTGTTTGTTTAATCTATAGAAACTAATAGAGAACCTAGTTCTCTATATAGTTTGGTGGACTCTCGAATTCTATCAATTGGTATCAGAGCAGGTTCTTTTTGTCAAGCTAACACCTAGAAAGGATCCTCATGGCTGTTCCACCAAAATTTGAAGAAGGTTAGTCTACCTACAGGCCATCAAGGTTCAATGGCCAGTATTATGGATGGTGGAAGATTAGGATGCACGATTTCATCATGGCTGAAGATTCCAAGATCTGGGACGTCATCTGTGATGGACCCTTCGTCCCCACTAAAACCAGTGGTGACCCTGTTGTAACTATTCCCAAAACAAGAAAACATGATGCATACCGGAAATTCATAGAGAAGAATTTTCGTGCAAAGAAAATCCTCGTCTGTGGTATTGGTCCTGATGAATACAACAAGATATTGGCATGTCAGTCAGCCAAGAAAATCTGGGAAGCTCTCCAGACAGCTCACGAAGGAACAACAAAAGTCAAGCAATCCAAGATCAACATGCTCACAACTGAATACGAGCTATTCAGGATGATAGATGATGAATCCATCCAAGATATGCATACTCTCTTCCCCTCTATCGTTAATGAGCTTCACTCTCTTGGTGAAATTATTCCAAGAAACAAGCTTGTCAGGAAAATCCTTAGTGTGCTGCCCAGCTCTTGGGAAAGCAAAGTGAAAGCCATTACAGAGGCGAAGGACTTGCAAAAGCTGACCATCGAAGAACTCGTTAGCATTCTGAAAAACATATGAAATGAAGAAAAAGAAGGAGAATGAAATAAGAGAGCCCAAAAGATAGAAGAAACTGGTCCTCAAGACAGACAACAATAATTCAAGTGGCGAGGATGGTGATATGGCTTACTTGACAAGAAGATTTCAGAAGATGGTTTGCAGAAATGGAGGTATTCCAAAAAAGGGAAGTTATAGCAAGCCAGAGAATTATGACCTATGTCATAAGTATGGCAAGCCAGGAAACTTCATCAAGGATTGTCCCCTTCTAAAGCAGGATCAATCCAAGCACAACACATATAAAACAACCAAGAGGAATCCAGTTCCTGATAATGCTTCAAAAGAAAGAATGCCTCTTGTGAAACAAGCTCTTGCTACATGGGGATATTCCTCCAACGAATCTGAATAAAATAATGATCATGGTGCCAGTTTAATGATGGAAGTAGAATGTGAAGCAACTGAGTATGAATGCATTTTTGCCTTAATGGCTCAGTCTGATGATGACGATGACGATGACGATGACGATGATGAGGTAAATTTCTGGATGTTCAGAGAAATCTGAAATCTTATTCTCCTAAAAAACTAATGTATATGGAAAATGTGTTAATAGATGCATACCTGACCCAAAAGGTCATCTCATGTTTTAGAACTCAATTATGCATTCTTTAGCCTTAAAAATTCCATTTTTACCTTCATCGATTTGCGTGCTCAATCCAGGCGTGTTTCCGAAAAGCTTTTATGTTGAAAAATAATGAAAATAATTGATTTCACTTAAATATTAATTTTAGTTGAATTCGGTCAAAATTTAGAGTAAATAGATCTGGACCCGTGTTTTAATGGTCCCGGTTGGTCCGTATTGAAATATGGGACCTGGGCGTATGCCCGAAATCGAATTCCGAGGTCCCTAGCTCGAGATATGAATTTTTGTGGAAAATTAAAAGTCTAAAAATTTAAATGATTTTAAGAATCTGTTAATGTTTGGAATTATTGATATCGCGCTCGTATTTTGGTTTCGGAGCCCGGTACAGGTTCAATATATTATATATGATATGTCTGTGAAGTTTGGTAAGAAATAGAGTTAGTTTGACGTGATTCAGACATCTGGTTGTGAAAATAAAGGTTTTGAAGCTTTCTTGAAAATTTCATTCAATTTAGTGCAAATTCATAGTTGTAGGTGTTATTTTGGAGATTTGATCACGCGAGCATGTTCACATGACATTTTTAGACTTGTTTTCATGTTTGGTATGGAGCCCCGAGGGTTCGTGTGAGTTTTAGATAGGCTTCGAGATGTTTTAAACTTGGAAAAATTTTGGTTTTCTTGCTGCAGTCAGTGTTTCTGGTCTTCTTCTTCGCGTTCGCGAAGCGACTCACGCGAACGCAAAGTGTAAGCTGGGATGAGGGTGGGTTTGTTCAACACGAACGCGAGTCCATGGTCACGAACACAGAGTACTGGGGGGTCTACTCTTCGTGAACGCGACCGGCATCACGCGAACACTTAGAGTAAATGGAGGTGGGTTGGGATCTGTAGGTTGTTCTACGTGAATGATGTGTGGCTAGAATTCGTGATTTTAAGCATTATATACCTCGCATTTTATGTGCTT
>ML328409.1:2668-17027 GCA_005239505.1 Nicotiana paniculata | reverse complement strand
TTAAATTAATTAAAAAATAAAAGATAAATAAATAACACTCAAGAAAATTATCAATAGTACTAATTACTTGCTAATTCAATAATAAAAATAAAACGGATCAAATAATTTATTTGATTACTATATAATGTGTTTCTTTAATTTTATATAGATTATATTATATTTCTACACACTATATTAAATAATAAACTATAACTAATATTTATTAAGTTAATACGATATATTAAATGGTAATTTATAAAATTAATATCTTATCAAATTATGCACAAATCTCGCGGGTTACTATACTAGTAGTAGTAAAGTCAAAAAAGTAACAGCGTCGTACAACTTTTCTGTCGACTCGTAGGTTTATTAAGAAAAGAGGTAAAAGAAGTCTCTAGACGCAGTTTTAATTGGCGGTAGGGCTAGAAGCAACAGGCGCGAAGCTTCAATCGGACTGTGGAGACCTAATTGTTCGGTTTTCTTAGCACAAGAAAAACATGTAATTTCTTCTTCCTTAGCTAGAACACAACTTACCATTTACGATTTATCTGTTAAAATCAAAATCGTTTAATACTTTTTGATGTGAATTATAATGCTGTATATAATAATAGGAGGCATTCGGTAAATCGTCCACCAACACCTGATACACGGGATGATCAAGAAAAGGAGCCTACCCTTAATGAAATTATCAACATTAAGGTCAATTTTATCAAAATTTTCTTTTGGACACATCGTTTGCAGTTTTTGATTATTGATGAGCTGTATGAATTTCTGAGTGTTTGATGAATTGCTTGTTTAGTTGATTGAGAGTGGGGAAAAGGAACGGTTGAAGGAGCTCTTGAGGGAAAGGCTCGTGGAGTCTGGGTGGAAGGATGAAATGAAAGCTCTTTGTAGGTAATGTCTCTCTCCGACCTTGTCTCAAACACATGGAAGGATAAAATATTGTTATGAGAATGTGTTACATAGCTACTTTTTCAATACATGAGTGTCTAATTGGAACGACACAGAGAAGATTAGATGAGTTTTATTTGTTTTGTAGCAACTACATCCTTGCACTTTTGCTACGATGAAGCCTCAATAAAAAGTCAATCGCTTTTCTTAGTTTGTTGGCAAGTGAAATAACTTCCTATTTGACAATCTTGGTCTGTTTATTTTGCTGGCAAGTTAAATACAATTGTGTACATCCATATCTTGCATCCTAGAGGTGCATGGTTTGATTCTTACTAGGCATTTCTGTTCCTCTTTCCTCACCCCAGACCCTCTCCATCCCTGAAATGAAGGGGAAAAGATCCCAAATGGTGTTTGACAAGAATTTAAGGTAACTCAAGTCTTGAACAATGGAATTACTTACAAGTAGGGCACTCCAACTGCCTCTTAACTCTTATAACTTATCGATTTCATCCTTTACACTTTGATTAATCCTTACCCGTGGAAAATATAAGAAAAATATTATCTACGCAGTCTTACAGACACCAACCATCTGCATACTGCCCACCCCCAACCCCTAAAAAAAGGACAAAAGAACTTTTTGCGCGACCCTAGCTCTACCAGTGTCCACATCTCTCCCCATCTAGTCCTGTTTCAACCAGTGAAAAGGAAAGGAAAGGAAAGGAAAGGAAAGGAAGAAACTCTATTATACTAAAAACCTCTCTAATCAGATCGCTACCTCTGATTATTTTGAAGACTAATGAGCTTTGGTTTGCAGTTCCAGAATCCTGACAAAAAAATCACAAGATGGTTTTTTATTTAAGCAGACGCGCAGATTAAAAAGAACAAATTAATTGGAAAGAACAATGGTTTCTAGAAATGACAGTCTTTTAGCATGTTGGTTAGTTGTAATAATTACATAAATAGATTTGTGAAATGTTGATAGAAACAGTTGCAGTACAAGAATGATCGAACTTGACACAAGCAGCAGTTTAGATTTTGAAAGGTAGGTTGGAGAGGGCAACTAGGAGAGGATGAGAAGGGATAGAGATGGAAGGGGATGAGAAACCTAAAGCAAGTAAGAGAATTGAGATACAAAATATCACAGAAGAGGATATATGAAAGAGGAGAAGAAGGGATTAGGGAGTTTGAAAGGAATTGTTAAAAGGTAAGGGGATAGGTGAGGGTTGGGGTCTACTAGAGGTTAAACGATTGCAGAGCTGGTAGGTGAGGTTGTCAAAGTAGGATGGGGAGGAGGGGGGCGGGGAGTAGCTGGGGATATGGGTGGGAAGGGGAGGAATGGTGGGGATGGGGATGGGGATGGGGATAGGGATATAGGGATAGGGTGGAGGAAACGAGCATGAAGAGAATAGGCAAAATAGGGTAGCAGCAAGGTTAGACTTGCTTAATTAGTACAGTAATTTTATTCTTCTTGAAGAATGGCAAAATACATATACAATTTTATCCAAATTAACTACTTTAAGATATGTTTTTCTTAAATTATGTGGTATTTTGCGACCAAACTAATTATTTGGTAATACTCTGTTTTATCTTTTAAATTTGAAATTTCCTAAGAACTATCAATTTCGAGGTGGTTGATTACTAATTACAGCCAACTCAGGACACTTAATGTGGCAGAACTTGAGTGTAATACAAAGAGAACGTGGATTAGTTCAGTAACGAAAAGGTTGTTTAGTTAGACGACTTAAGAGAAGGGAGCTATGTGTAGCATTTTGAGGTACAGGAAAATTAAATGATTGATAAGAACCAAAATTGTCTGTTTCTAGTTATCATTGATCTACGAGTTTTCCCTGTATTTTCTTTCTTCACCTTGTTCAATATTAAGCCTTGATTATAACAAGGTTGGGTTGGGGTCTTCAAGAGCCAGTTTTGTTTAAGTGGTGAGGGTTATTGCACCTATTTCTCTCGCGCTTTCAGCTTTTAATATGCACTTATATTGTTACTACCTCTGAAGGTACTTAAGAATACTATTCCAAGTTATTAGCTTATTTCTTTATCTTTTATGATCTTTGGGATGCTGGTCATGTGTTGTGTATATACAGCAAACGATTCTCTATTTGATGTGTAACCTTTGTCACATTCATTCTCTCATCTATAGTTCTATACTTTACTTTAGGGAATATGTCAAGAAGAAAGGACGGAACAATGTAACTGTCGACGACCTTGTACATGTGATTACCCCAAAAGGCAGAGGTAAGGGTTCTGTCTTCTCTTTCACTTTTTCTCGACACAACTCACACTTGAAGGAGGAATGGCTATAGCTTAAAATGTATTCCTTCTGATTATTTTCGTATCCTTTTAAGCAATAAAAGAGCATTGAAGTTGACATATTTCCTTGAGTACTGTTGGTTCATTTGAACATAAGGCATTGGGAGATTAGATTTTCTGACCCGTCTCTTATTCAGTTTCCCAGCTTCATGATTATTGATTGGAATGTTTAAATACTGCTCTTGCATTGCCTGCATTTGATTAGAATATACGCATTGATGTTATCTTTGTTAAATTCTTTCTGCTGCTTATTGAATTGCAGCTTCAATTCCTGATTCCATCAAAGCTGAGCTGCTACAGAGAATTCGTACGTTTCTTGTTTCAGCCACTCTTTGATTCAACAGCTTCATATGCATGAAGAAGGTAGCAGTAAAGGTGAACATGTGGCATTATGTTTTGACTCAATTCATCTTGGAGCGTTCCTGATCTAGATTATGACAACGGTGGAGGAACTAGGAGCCATATGAGAAGATGTGTCATTGGCAGTTTGATTGTTCCAAGTTCCATTGAACTGAATAAATTTGTACTTGGTGGTACTCTGCGTTGAGGGGTTAGGTTAGAGTTCAATCACTGCATCGCCCCTCACCTTTGAGTGTAAATTATTTGCTTTCTGGCTGGTGCTGGTCTTTAAGGGTAGCTTGTATTGCATTACCTGTGCAGCACAATATCACCCCCCCCAAATCTTTTTTCTCTTTTTTATTGTTGTATACTGGGGGTTGGTAAAAGCCAGTTGGATGTATGTTTTTTCTGGCTTTGTTTTAATTCTTACAAGAATAAAGATTTGGGTTCTCCATCTTAGTTTTCCTCTGTCTTGCGTCTGACCTCTGCAACCCCCTCAAGCGCCAAAGCATTGAGGGGTTTTAACATCCTGTTGACCATGTCTAGGTAACAGGCAATTGATTGCTCCCTCTAATCCAATTTATGTGGCTGAATTTGACTCGGGCATTGTTTTTAATAAACACTTGCTAAAAAACTGACTACATTTCAATGGGTATAAAAGGCGTGCTATATTAATGGAGAAATGAGAGATTTACGACGTGATTAGTAAGGAAATAGTATTACATAAAATAGAATATAACACTATTTTTAAACTAGAATGATTTCTGTGCATCGTCTGCGGTGGTAGTCGGGCATAACAGTTTCAATCCCTCGTCAAACTGATCCATCATTCTCTCCTTTGATTAACGAGTTTTATCATGGCTTCAATTACTCGATCTGTGTTTCTATGATAAATCAAAGGAGTGACGTTTTCGCTATGTTGTGGTTTATAATTTGAAAGATAGTTCTAAAATAAGGATATACTTTACTGGCACAGTTTCACCATTCAATTCAATATTCTTGTAACATAAGATTTTGGTGGACAAGCCCACTGCACCCCCTCAGAATAGAGAAGAAATAACTGCTTCAATGTCCCATTTCACAAATTGGATGAGGCAGAGTCGAAATGCAGATGTGAAATGATATTCAATATTACCGACTACACGGCTATCATTACTTTTCAAGTTCAATGCAAATTTGCTGGATTACAAGACTAAATTTGGGAAGCTTCTATTCAAGCATCTCCAGAGAAAATCACACTTAATTGGCTAAATTAGCCAACCCTACTATTCAGAACCTCTCCCAGCCAGACTTAATACCAAAGCTTGCGCTTTGGGAATCGGCGGAAAACACATTCCAGACATGGTGAAAAGCGCCACAAAACAAACATCATTCACATAGACTACCAGAGTTTATTTATGCTAATTAGTCCACCAACGCTGGCGCTTAGACACCAGATTTTTCACAGAGATCCAGCAAGTCCAAAGTCTGCAAAACAAATCAGGTGTCTGTTAAGCGTCGTGACTCTCAACTCTTGCCATAGTACTTGCATAAGGACTCAAAACTACGAAATAGGTTCTCATCTTACCTCTGGCACAGAGAGCTCAAGACGGAATTTGGGTCCATCATAATGATGCAAAACTGGTCTGAAAGCATCTTCCTCCAAAGGCTTACCTAGTTTCCTAACACGGATCCTCACCTAAATGTGAAGTGTAGAAAACTCAAAATAAAATAAATCATTCACGAACCTAGAGGAAAATGAGCAGTAATTCATTACTTTACCTGAGCAGGGAATCTTGACTCTCCTTTACATTTTTTATCTTCCCAAGCAGTAGGATCAATGTTGGAACCTCCAAAACTTGCTGCCTGTCAAGAAAATTAGTTACACAGATTGTTATAGTGGAGATACATTGTGCTGCTGTTGACGGATGAACGAATACTCAAATCTGAATGATTGATACTTGTTCTGACATCTTTGTTTATTGCATAAAACAACTAAGGCAGAAAAATGATCCCTTTAGAGAAGCTATCTTGAAAAAGGAAGCTAGTAGTGCTCATCTTCAACAACTTATAATACTTGGAACTAATTTTGACAAGTACGAGGCCGGTGAGTTAATACTCAATGCAAAAGTAGTAGTATGAAGCCCTCACCAGTATCACTGCATGGCAATGCTTCAAACCCTAACCTTTGGAGACAACAAAGTCCTAAAACTATAGTTAAAAGAAAATAGAACTACAAAAAAGTTGTTTTTCTCTGCTCTATGAAGAAAATTCTTATAATATGCACAGCGGCCATATGCATGTCCGAGGATGCTTTGTCTTGCAATATTCTATGGGCATTAACCACCCTTTATTTATAAAGATGTGAACAAGCAGATGTTATCATGTTTTAGAACACCGGCAAAAACAGTGTTGTTGGACAAACCTCAAAGGTGCCATACAACTGGTGAGTAGTGTAATTGTACAGGAACAAGGGTAACCCTGGTGTTATTGCCCGCACGGAATCTCTATACCTTGGAGGTAGACCTGAAAAAGAAAGATTGGAGTTGAGATGTGATAAAAACGAATATACTTCCAGCACCATATTTATCAATGACTTCAACTTTCTCTGCAGTTTGCTGTATTGGCACAAATTGAACTGTATAAGCTTTTAGATTCAATAAAATTAGGATCTCACTTTTTTCCCCTCTCTCACAAGTGATTCAAACTCTCATCAGCCACAAACAGTGAAATGTTAAAGCAGCTAAAATGCATAAAAACTGAAATTTCAAGAAAAGGACTTCTTTTTTAGTTAAATCCCCACTCATGCTTTCACCTCCTGCGGTGGTGCCGAGTTTGGCATTGACCTCGTATACTAATATTGTTAACAAAAAGTACGAAGTAGGGGGGGGCATACACATAACCTCTAATCCTACTGGTGGTTACTCTAGTCAACTATCTTGCTAAAGATGGTTTAACTAGTCAACCAAGAAGAGAACATTCATTCTCTTAAATGTGGTGTTACTTCATTATTTCAGTCACACTGTTGACCAAACAGGTTAGGTTCAATATGCACTGAAGATGTTTATAACCTACTGTATACAAGACATAAGTTCTACACTTTCTTATGCCAAACAAACAAGTCCACTTAGTTAAAAAAAGATTAAAAGATCATAGAAAAGTTACCAAACAGCTGGCGCTTTAAGTCTTCCTGCATCGTGTCATTGTTGCAGACAAATATATACCCTCCAAGAACCTCATTCCTGGGCAGTGTCTCAGCCGCAGGCAAAGTCTTAAACCTTTTTTCAACAGCATTATTCCCATTCGTACTCTCACTATTGTTGATGTTGCATTGTTCATTCATGTGGTTGCTGTTGAACTTGCTAAAAGATATATTTCCCAAGCCGTTGACATTATGTTTCGGATAAACTGAATTAATGTTATAAACACCATTCTTAACGGAACTCTCAGTCATATTTTCAGTCATCATGATATCCAAATTTAACATGTTAAAGTTAAGGCTTTCACGCTTGTTATACTCCTGATAACCAAGATAATCCCTGGGCCTAATTTCAGCTGATCCCTTCGAAAAGTCAAGGTTATTCCTCCGCTCACCCTTGGATTTTATCTGCTCCGCCAATTTTATAGCAGCCGTTGTCCATTTATGGTCTTCCGACACTTTTGATTGGCCTCGAAGCTCATCCCCAAATTGCCAATAGCTGTGCATATTCTCCATGTTGCAGTTTGACTACTAAATTATACAG
Organism: Nicotiana paniculata; assembly: GCA_005239505.1. NCBI lineage: Eukaryota > Viridiplantae > Streptophyta > Magnoliopsida > Solanales > Solanaceae > Nicotiana > Nicotiana paniculata. The sequence goes on along the minus strand of ML328409.1, from coordinate 9,771 downwards.
CTAGAATCTGCATAACATACATTTTAGCGGAGCCAAAAATCAGATGAAAAGCACTAATAAGTGAGTCCGCCATAAAATTTCAGGCTATATTCTGGATATCACAGCAAAAGGAGTTAAAATCAAAGCACTTCATAGTATAAGATACTAGCTTTTACTGAATAAATACTACTTGAATTACACTATGGATCAGCTAATAGTGACAACACAACAATGTCAGCTTCAAAGTGTCAATATAGGGTGATTAGGAAGTTGGGAACAATAATCAACACAAAGAAAACTTAAAAATTTATGGTAATTGTGTCAACAACAGCTTTCTTAGGAGAAAACTGAAAAAACTTAACCGAAGTTCCAGTACAGAAAATAGTTGACATCCAAATAAGAAAGAATACTAATAAGTGTGATGAAATGAAGCCTAAACATGGTCAGGTAGACAATTTAAGCAATATTGACCCAATGAATAAGAGATAAGATCATCAAATTGGAAATGCAGCAATATGCTGCTTAGTTTAAACTTTAAACTAACATAGAAGCAGGTCATCAAATAACTTTATTTAGCTAAAAATATGAAGAGCTTACTTGAAATTTGATCAACCAAAATATTCTTCACTCACAATAACCCTAGAATTTGGGATTCATAGCTAAAACATAAAGCTGCAAAGCAAGAAGCTAGTACCAGTACCAGGTATTTTGAAACTTTACTTTACACCTAATACTTTAAGCTGGCAACACTTTATGTAACTTATATTTACATTTCTGACATTAGATATCATTTCAAATTTTAAGGTGGAGCCTGTATGAATTGAATGATTAAATCACGCGCTTTATGTGACGTGTGTGATCAGTTTCAGTTGCTTGACCATTATGGATGATAAAAGTAGCTAATACACGCGCTATTTGTGCGAATGTGTAGTCTTTTGTAAGTGTGGTCAGATATCGGTGTCGTGCTGGCCATTTGAACAGAAAATGTAATTTAAAGTGCTGTCGGTTGAACAAGAAACACGGGCCACCAATCCCGTACTTGGTTTTGGGCCAGTTAAAGTTCTTTCCTGACCCGACTGGAATGAGCCCAAATGCCACAGCCCTAGTCTGATCCATACAAAAATTATATATATACAAAATACAAATTAACCCAATAAGCTAAAATAAAAAAGGAAAGAGCCCCAAATAATAATTATATATATAAAATACAAATTAACCCAATATACATGATATAATTATCTGGATGTTTCCTCTCAAAATCGGATAACAATTAAATTTGTAAGTGGCTTTAAGGATATGCAGATTGATATGATACACAATGATAGAATGAGTTAGAATGGGCAAGTAAAGATACAATAAATTAAAACCACGTGAAGATGATGATTCTAGACTTAGTGAATCATTCACCCTCGATGCGGGCTCACAGTGGACAATTTTGATGAACGAGAGAAAAAGCTATGAATAACAGTCAAAATAAAAGTGTATTGCTTGGGATGTGTGTTACATTGTGTCTAATGAATTATCAGACCCTCATTTATATAATAGGGGAATCCTACTCTAAGTACAACTCTATAAAAGGTAAAAAATCTTATGTTTAACTGATTGCCGATTCTTCATCGATATGTGCACAGATCCACACCATGATATTTCGCCTCTCCCTGATATTACGCCCTTTTGTTGGTCGTGTTCGATTAACCGAAGTCTTCCAGGATTTGGATCAATCTCGAATCATGACCCTGATATTTTCGAAGGCAGACAACGTGCCCTCGGATTCTGACTCGATGAGACCTTTGTTTCGATCCCGATCCCGATCCTTCGCAATCATCTTCGATCTCGTTTTACCCTAATAGAGGCCGGAGTGTATGGTGAGCTCGAGTTCTACCCGTATATAGATAATTCACTTATTTCTTGGAGAGCAAGCTGGCGAGACACAACATGAGCACCCTGATTCCTTCTTTAATACGCCGTGACATAAACGACAAAAATCCTGAAACGTCTCGTCAGTCATATCATAATGACATTAAATGTATGTCAGCTGCCGGTTGGCTATCCCTGGAGGCGAAACGTCATGGAGCCACTATAAATATCCTCTCTTTGTTCGTTGTTTACTTTACATCAAACCGTCTACCCTCGTACCCTCAGGATTTAGCTACTCTTTTTCACATTCCATCTTTTTTACCTCCGTTATTCGAGATCCCTTGGAATTTTCACTCATCATCCACTCAAGCCAACACATCTGAGCTTCCAGCTTTTAACCTTTCTTTATCTCCTTCAAGCTTTCCCCTATAACAACGACAAGAACCTCAAAATCTATTCCCCAAAAGGTCACTTCCGGAACCAAGGAAACCACTTTCGATGTGGTCGACCTCGGGAGATCTGCTGCTAACGTGGTTACCAATGAACCAGTTCCTGAACCTCCCTTAAAGATGTTCATTCCCGGGGGTTGCTCGATCACTGACGACTTCAAGATCGAGAAACCTTCTTCGATACAAGGTCGGCGTGAGGATGCCTCGAGATATATTTGCTCAATCACCAAAGAGGACCTTCCCACGGTCCGAAATGACTGCAACTGGGCCGACAAGGACATTGTGGTCCTCGACTCCGAAAAGGCCATTACCACCCATGTCGAGGGATACCTAAGTGTCTACACTTATCCCTTTACGCTGGCCCCGGTGCATCCGATCATCTTGCACTTCTAAAAAGAGGTACGAGGTATGTATCGGCCAAATTCACCCTTCACTATGGAGGATGTGATCCTCCTCTGATTTTTTGTGGATAAAATCGGTTCATGCACCTTCACCATCGATCATCTGCTCCGTTTATACAGTCTCCGAATCTTTAGGGGGGTTGATTAAGCTTGTTCGCGAGCCAACAAAGCCCCATTTTCGATATCGGCAAAGACCGGGATCGAGGCTGGCATGGTCATTTTGTCCGGTGAGGACCTCAGATTTGTTTCCGGCTGAATTCAGGCACGTAAGTAAAAATTTCCCTGCTATGTTGATTCCGTGTTCATCTCTCTTTTTCTCATTGGTATCCGTGGCGGTGTAGGTGTCGCCCGAGTTTCAAATGTTTTCCCTCGACTCAAGGAGTGGGTCGAATGTATTGTCTCACAGATGCCCTACTCCGAGCGCTCTCGGCGCAAACTCTCGAAGGGTCATTGAGAGGCCCGTTCCTATGGTAAGATTCTTTTACCGAGTAGGTTGTGTTAGGCTTCTTTTCTCAGCATTACGTTCTTATTATTTTTTCTTTACTTCCCTTTTGTAGGTTTGCCTAAGACCGTCGAGCTTAGGCCCTCGGTTGGGGACGATGACTTACCTGCCGATTCTTCTGCTTCGGGACAGCCCGGAGCCACAACAGGGGAGAAGAAAATAAAAAGGGCCCCGAGTTCACTGAGCTCGGAGAAAAAAAAACGAGAAGGAGGCTGGTTCGTAAGCCAAAGGAAACCTCCGCCTCACGAGTGCTTGACCCAGAATCACTCCTCCGGATCAGAGACGAGCCCGAGAAGGGTGACATCTTCATGGCCCATGAGCCATCTGTCCCCGAGGAACGGGTAGCAGCTGAAGGGGAAACGACGAAAGCGAATTGATTAGATGTCAATACCACACAAGAAGATAGGTTACTTTGTGTGGTACCCAATTTTCGAGTGCTGTCTCAATAGAAGAACCTGGTTCTTTTTGGTGTTCCAACTACTACTGTTGCGGAATAATAAAAGCAGTAAAGTAAAAACACAGAGATTTTTACGTGGAAAACACCTGGCTCAAAAGGTGAAAAAACCACGACCTACTCCTCAGTAAGATTTGCTCAAACTCTTCACTAAAACTCTGAGCCAAACGGACTTACAAAATAAACTCTTTTGTAATCCTTGGACTAACTCTAATCCCTTTGTAGTATCTAGCCCCTAGCTAATTTTTACAAGCTTCAAGTTAACTCTAACTTGAACAATGCGTACCTATTATAATTGCTTCTATGAAAGCTGAAAAGATACAATATTAAATCTCCTACTACAACCAACTAGACTCAATGATAAACAGATAGAACTGGTTCTTCTAGCTAGTCTGTAGCCTTTGTGTCGCACAGTAATTCTGCTTGCAGAATATCTGGGAATTTTGCTTGCAGCTCTTGATTCACTTCTGCACTTGTGCGTTCTTGATTCAAGCAAGAATACTTCAATTATTTATAAAGTCAGTTGAGTTCTGGTCTGACTCTACCTGGTGGAACAAGTTCTTATCAAACTCAACTTCCTTCCTTCGTTTCTGTCCTTGCTGAATTCAACTTCTATTCTCTCATCAATTTGCAACCTTTTCACATTAGAAGATACTCTCATTGTTCATTGATACATCACAATTGCATTCATCTCATATGCATATAAGGTTTGTGTGCCAACTCGTCAGGTCAAGTATGTGTGCTCTGATGGACCTGGTTCAACTAGTCAGACATTTGTCAATCTTCAAAACTATGCAGTGACTTGGGTTACCAATTTCCCTCTTTTTGATGATGACAAACTTTGTGCTTCTCCCTGTATACAAATCAAACACTTTGAATGTTTTTTAAGCATTTATCATAGAGAAACCAGGTTCATTAGGTTATAAATATCACTTGAAATATAAACACATTTTTCTTCCCCCTTTTGGCATCATCAAAAATTTTGCAAAATGATAAACTCACCAGTGTTGTTAACAATTACTCATGGCCATTGAGGCTACTGCAGGTGAAAACATGATTAATCATCATAAGAAACCAAATAAATGTAATCTATCTAAGAAATTGATACAAGTCAATAACAAAACAACAAAAATTCATTTATTAAGAATGTACATCAAACACCGTACAAACAAAACAAAAACAGCCCTAACCATGAGCAAAACAGAATAAAACCAAAAGAAACAGAACAACTGGTCTAAAGAGGGGTTTTGGAAGCTTTAGACAGCCTAAGGATGGGAAAGTGCAGAGGAGGTTGTGGTCTTGGTTTATAGAAGAGAAAGCATCTGATTAAGAACACCCTTGTTCTTTTCCTTATCTTTTGCTAATTCAGCCCTGAGAGCATCCCGCTCAGCTTCAACCTCAACCAAACGAGACTTCAAACGAAGGATTTCCATATCCTTGATCCCGCTTTCCTGCACCAGAGTTCTAACTTTGCTGTTGACAGGCTGCTTCCAAGATGAACCAGGTTCATCTGCAGGAACATTGACAGTATAATCGCAAGTCAGCAAAGTATCCTTCCCAAAATAGTCCTTGGCAGTAGCCATCTCAGCCTTGTTCACAGGAACATCAAAATGAGCAAGCACATCAGTTAGAATAAATCCATATGGAATCGCATGTGCTTTTGTTCCATTCACAACTCTGTCCAAGAGTTGGATGATGAAGGATGTCCAATTTATATGCTTACCCCTAAACAAATATTCCATCAAGGTCAGATCCATATAGTTGGCTATGTGCCTTCTTTCTTGTCTTGGCAGCAAGAATTTGATGACAAACTCGAAGAGCAACTTGTGTTCTGGCTTCATTTCATTTTTGTAGACTGGCCTGGGTTCAATTTCCCTTTCATTGTCACTGAAGAATCTGGTAATATTGATTGTTGAGGCCATCCCATCCAAACTAGGCCATCTTTGCCTCGTGTAATCCTCGTAGCCCTCATCAGGAATTTGCAGATTTCTCCCAGTTCTTTAGCAACAAAGGAGACTTGAATTCCTTTGACTGTGGTAGTGACCCTGCCATCTTTGACCACTGCATTATCCATGAATTCCACCAGTTCAGCTCTAGCCAACCTTCCTTCAATATGAAGAACCATATTCTTCCACCCCTGAACATCCAGTGTGTCCAGCAGGTATCTCATCCCAGGTTCCTCAAGATCCTTCACCAACTTTCCCTTCAGAATTGTTCTTTTACCAAACAAGGTGATTCTGTCAGTAGTCACCCCACCAACTTCCCCCTCATCTTCTCCACTCCACTCTCTATCATCATCTTTTTCAACCACCTTCACTTTTCTTGCCTTGGACGTGGTCCTTTTAACGGTTCTTGTAGGTGTGGCTGACAATTTAGATGACTTCTTTGAAGAAGCCTTAGCCCTTTTTGACTTTGGTGCCTTAACCACAACAGGAGCAGTCTGCTCTTCATGATGGACCAGGTCCGTCGTATCCTCTTCAATAGCAACATTCACCACAGGCTCTCCCACTTTGGCCTTTCCCTTTGCAGCTCTCTTTTTCTTGCTCTCAAGCAGAGCCTTCTCAAACAGTTCTTATTCCTCTCTCTCAGCACTACGTGTAGCACGCACCTTAGGAACATGAGCATCAACAACTACAGAAGTTTTCCTCTTCTTGGAAGGAACTGGGTTAGAAGCCTTCTTGGTCTTCTGAGTCCTCCTTTTCTTAGGGTTATAGGACTCCCCCAGTTTCTTTAGCCTTTCAGCCAGTGTCTCGTCCCCAGATGAACCAGGTTCATCTACTCCTTTCTTTAAGCTTGCTAGACCTGCAGCTGCTTCCTCGACTACACTTCCCCCTATCTCTATGACATCTTCTCCAACCTTCTCAGGAATGGGACCATAAATATTTAATGTAGTACCATCCTCCCCAAATCCCTTTCCCTTAAGAACTTTACCTTTTTCTGATTTTCTTTGCCTACTAGGCACTTCAACATCCACTACCGACCCAACCAGAACAAACCTGTTCTCAGCATTAGCAGTCTCAGAAATTGCCTCGAGATTACCTTGTTCAGAATTTGATGAACCAGGTGCTTCATCCTCGTTGGCTGATTTAAAAGATTCACTTGATGGTTCATAATTCTTATCCTTTTCAGCCTGCAGAATTGCTTCCAAGAATTTTACACGTGACCCAGAAGCCACTGATTTTCTGGCAAGAACCTTTACACGATAACCACAAGGGGCTGGGTTAGGTTCAGATGTGGGTTCTGGAACAGGAGGGTTTTCAGGGGTTGTGGTTTTTTCTGAAGATTGAGAACTGTATACCGATGGAGAATTTGAATCTGATTCATAGTTCCCTCCATCGTAATCACGATTTGGTGATGAAGAAGATGAATCAGATGGTGGTGAAGACATGATTATGAGTGAAGTTTAGGAAGAAAAGAAAGAGTGATCAGTTTTTGGGTTTGAAGACTAATGATCTAGGTTC
>ML328408.1:0-39285 GCA_005239505.1 Nicotiana paniculata | reverse complement strand
AGTGTAACTTCTACTAGAAGAGGCCATTTTTTAGATCTCTTAAAATGGTATGCAGATAGGAAGAAAGATGTGAAAAATGTGGTATTAGAAAAAGCTCCAAAAAATAACACCATGACTTCTCCTGATATTCAAAAAGATATTCTGAATTCTTGTGCAAAAGAAACGGTGAAAGCAATTATTGAAGACTTGAATGGGGATTTTTTTGGGATATTAGTTGATGAGTCTAAGGATATCTCTCATAAGGAACAAATGGCTCTTGTTCTGTGCTATGTCAATAAAAAGGGTGAACTTATTGAGTGATTCCTTGGTCTTGTTCATGTTAAAGGTACAACTGCACAGGCATTATAAAAAGAAATATGTTCTTTGCTTTTGCAATATTCATTGAGTTCATCTCTACTAGGGGGACAAGGGTATGATGGAGCTAGTAACATGCAAGGAAACATCAGTGGTCTTAAAACTTTGATTATGAAAGATAATCCTTTGGCACATTGCATACATTGCTTCGCTCATCAGTTGCAATTGACTCTTGTAGTTTTTGCAAAGAAACACCATGATATAAATAATTTTTTTGACATTCTTGCTAATGTTTGGAATGTTGTAGGAGGTTCTTATAAGCGTAGGGAGATGCTTAGAGATGATCAAGCTGAAAAATTAGATGAGTTATTAGTGCTTGGTGAAGTTCATACAAGAAGTGGATTAAATCAAGAACTTGGGCTTCAAAGACCAGGTGATACCCGTTGGGGATATCACTTTAAGACATCGCTTAACTTTATTTATTTATTCTCATCGATTTTTCATATACTTGGAGTTCTTGCAAATTAGGGTTCAAATTATCAGGAGAAAGTATTAACCAAAAGTCTAGAGGAAGTTATAAGATCTTATGAGTTCGTTTGTATATTAAATTTGATGTTAAAACTATTGGAATCTACATATGATTTGAATATGTCCCTACAAAAAAAATATCAAGATATTATTAGTGCAATGAAACTTGTTGATTTCACAAAGAGACAATTGCAAACAATGAGAGAATCTAAATGAAATTCTTTGATAGAAGATGTCTCTTCGTTTTGTGATAAGAATGGTATTGCAATCCCAAAAAAGGATGAGAAATATGCACTTGGAAAGTCGAAGCATAAAATCTCAACTGTTACATATTCCCATCATTTGTACGTAGAGGTTTTTTGTGCTGCTATTGATTTACAACTTTCGGAGCTTAACAGTCATTTTAGTGAAGTGAATACTGCTCTGCTTCTTGGTATGGATAGTTTGAGTCCCAATAATTCTTTTGCGAATTATGATAAAAACAAGAGTATGAAACTTGCTACATATTATCTAAATGAGTTCACTACTTCTAAGCTTGAAGATCTTAGTTATGAGCTTGACAACTATATTGACTATGTGCGACAAATGGACAATGCATTCTCTAACTTGAAAGGGCTTGGTGATCTGTCGAAGACATTGGTTAAAATAAATATTCACAAGACATGGGGACTTGTTTATTTGCTCGTGAAGCTGAGTTTGATATTACATATGGCTACTGCAACAGTTGAAAGAACTTTTTCTTCAATGAAGTTTATTAAAAATGATTTGCGAAGTAGGATTGGTGATGAATTTTTGAATGATTGTTTAGTTTGTTTTAAAGAGGATGAAGTATTTGAAAGTGTATCTAATGATGTGATCATAGATCGTTTTCAAAACGTGACAACTCATCGAGTGCAATTGAAATGATAATATTTATATTCATATATTGTGTTTGTCTTTCGTTACTTTTTGAATATATATTAACTATTGATACTCATTCTAGTCAGTTTGATATTCTATATTAGTTTTGTGAACACCGAATTTTTGCCCCGCATGGAAATTACTCCTAAAAATAATCAAAAATAACTTTAACAAATTTTGGGAGTTTTTCTTTATTTAGTTGCGTTTCATGCATGTTTAATACATTAAAGTTACAGAAAAAATTCATAAAAAATGTTCGAATCTTGATTTCATAGCGTGTTAGATTTTAAACTGCATTTTCAGGATTTAATTACATGGTTAATTACATCTTCTAAAAATCAAAATTACATTCGTAGGTTAATTAGTTAGTTGCATTAGTCCACTATTAGGTAAAATAAATAAATAGGCTAGCCAAAAATGGGATTTAAATTAAAATTTGAGCCTAAAGTGGCTAAAAGAATGAGAAAAAGGGGGTGTCCGAATTGGGCCAAAATCAGTGGCCCAGTATCCCAAATTCCGCCCCAAACCCGCCGTTCCAAAAACCCGTGACCCGTCTGCCCGACCCGTTTCCCTCACTTATTAAAACAAACATAGACCTAGACCTAAAGGGGATCAGATCCCTCATCTCTATCGACTACAACGCCGTTTTCCCCCCCTCCCCTGCTTCTTCCTCACCCTCTCATCTCCAATACAGAGGTGAGAAACCAAACCCAAAAAGAAAATTTCATCCTTCATACACCTCTCTCTTCAAGGATCAAGCAGCCGCCTCCTCTAGCCGTCGACCTCCCTGGACGGAAAGTCATCCCTGTCGCACCCTCTTCACCATACACACGAGCAGCACCTCCCCTTCCTCTTTCTGCTTTCATCTCCTTAATCTGTCACTTGAAATCTAGCGGAAGCCAGCCGCGAAACCTCCGTTGACGGCAAGCTTCGCCGGAAACCGGCGAAAACAAACCCGAGCTAGTTGTTTCCCCTCCCTTTCTTGAACTCTTGACTCTTTCATCTTACTCTTACTCATTTTATTCTCACGGTTGGAAACACAGAGATTCACATATCTTTGAAAAAACGCTCACACAAAAAAAACACCAAAAAAAAGGATTTCAAAACCCTTCTAAAATTTCTATTGTTTGCATCAATTTTCTGGAACTTTCATGGATCGATTGAGATAGACATTGTCCTGGCTTGCTGCTGTTATTTTGGTGAAGGCTTGTTGCTGGGCTTCCATTTGGTAGTTTTTGCATCCTGCCTTCGTTTTGCTCACTTTAGTGCCGTCTTTTGTTGGATTTACTTAAGTTTTGAATCCTCCTTGTATTACGTTTGTATTAAGTGATTGAATGGTAAAAACCTTGTGTGATTTTATAGATTTGCTTGAGTTGCGTTGTTGTTGATCTAACGTCCAACAAATATGTTAGGGCTTAAGTTTGTGATTTCTTGTTTTATTGGAATGGACCAGCCCCCTAATTGTAGCAGCTATTTACTGCTTTCATTCGGCATCGATCAGTCATTTTTGCTGTTTCATTAGGGATTTTAAGACTTATGGTTCTGATTAATCTCATTGATTAGCAGCCTATTATGGCCCAATATGTTCTGAACTTGAACAAAGCCTTTTTGAAATGTCTGTATAACTTTGACATCCATCTCTTTTGAAATAAGTTCAGTTATTTACCGTGTAACACTACATGGGGCTGATGCAAAGGTGATTTTGTTCTTCTTACTTATGCTTCACAACTTGTTTCTATAATTAAAATGTTTTCTTTTTGTGTGGTCATAACTAGTTGTTGTGTATATTATTTTGCAATCTTTTTATGGGGCAAACCTGTGTAATCACTCAGTTTTTCCAATATTATTGTCTATGAGGTGCTGTGGTAGTGTCTATTTGTTGAGTGCGACTGACAGATGGGATGATAACGTATTTTGCTTATTATATATAGTATTTGTGGGAACTATCATCAGATTACTAATTAAGTAATTCCTTTATGAAATATTTTCATTTATGAGTCAAGGATGCACCTTTGTCTGCACTCTACAATGTAATTTAACATTTTTCTGCAAAGTTATCACATAGCACTCTCATATAATTTCACATCTTGGGTCGTTGTTTTCTGTTCGAAGAGTAAATGATCTGCACGAGCATTTGTTCACTTATTACTATGGAAAATGTCCATCATTGTTAATTGCGTGTTTGAGTTAATGTTGAACTATTTTTTATGCATAAAGTTAGAATAAATTCGTGTGGCATGGTCACGATACATAAATTCAAATTCGGGTGCGCATTTCATGTGCCCGACCATAACTTCGAAGATTAAAATGAACATGTTACGAATCGATGGTGCATTTCATGTGACGCGGTTCGCAATATGTACCAAAATGACAAGTGTACGATATCGTGACTTATTTTAAAATAATCCCATATATATCAAAAGCGGTTTATGTACATATCCTGTAAGTTAAAAATACCCTTTTTAGATAGAACTTATAAAACTTAGAGAGTAATCAAATATTGCTTCAAATAAGCATTTTAAACCATCACGACCATAGTCATGACTATATAATCTACACTCGAGCGTGGCAACTCATGTCCCCGACCCTAAATCCAAACAATAATAAAATCACATGTCGTAATCGTGGGTGTATTTCATGTGGCGCGGTTATGATGTGTCGCAAAATAAACAAGTGCACGCCATCGTGACTTGTTTCAAGATAAATCCATAAATATTAAAAGCGACTTAAAACTTTAAAAAGTCTAAATGCACAATAAGCTAAAAGACGCAAACAATCAGATAATATAGGTCAAATATTAATAGTAAGCGACCGTGCTAGAACCACGGAACTCGGAAATACCTAACACCTTCTCCCGGGTTAACAGAATTCCTTACTCGAATTTCTGGTCGCAGACAAATTAAAACAGAGTAAAAATTTCCTCGGTTTGGGATTTTAAAATAAAACGGTGTCCCGAAGCATCGTCAAAAATCCGGGTGGCGACTCTGAAAACTAAAATAAATCCCAAATCTGAATAATGTCACTTAAAGTGGAAAAACTCCCTTATTACCCTTCATTAATCCGGGGGTGGAAAAAGGAGGTGTGACAGTTGTGGCGACTCTGCTGGGGACTAGAACCCAGAATCTCTGGTTCAGGGTTCATAATTTGAGCTTAAAATAGCTGTTATATTTGGTTTTATTATCTGATTTTACATGTTTGAACCTAATATGCTAAATGCCGCTTTTTACCGTTTTGATATTATTTGAACTGTATATAAATTGTGTTGAAACCCTCTTCTCTCTGAGTCTTCTAAATCATTTGGGAAGTGTTCACTTCGTGTGATTTCTTTTCTGTTAGAGTCATATCCAAATTTTAGAATGAGGTACGGACAAGTTGTAACGCCGGTGAAGCTTCTGTATTCCCGGTATGTTGCCCCGACCTCGGCTCGAGCTGTCCGCTCGGGTAAGCCTGGTCTAGAACAAAACCTCAGGATTCAAACTTAGAATGACATAACCTTATGTCGGATCCCTAGTAAGTGCGTTGTTGCATCAAGTGCATTTGACTTAGGGGACTCAACACAGGGGTTGGGTCCATCTAGAACAGGTGAACCCAAAATAAAAAAAACTATCCTGATGCATCTTACGTGCTACTTGGCATCTGTTTGTTTCGGTATGCATGTTGACCGGTTTCTAGAATAGGAAAGAAAATAAAAAAAAAAAAGAGCGAGAGGTAGGTATTCAAAATCTGAAACTCCGTCTAAAAGAAAAAAAAGAAAGGAAATAATTGAATGTCCTCAAAAGTCATGTTTCCCCAGTTCAGTCACAATTGGCCGAACTACGCGGGTCTGATGCTCACCGGATGTGAGATACGTAGGAAAACATCATCGGTCCCGACCCCAATTTTAAAAATCCAAAAAAAGAAAATTATTTTCCTTTAATTCCTTCTTTAGGAATATTTTCTCATAAATTCCGAACGAATAATAATATATAAGAAATAAAAAATAAAATATTTTCTTTGTATAAGTCTTTCATTCAAAAGAAAAAAAAAAACAAATCAAATAAAAATAATAATATTTTTCTACCACTAAAGAGTCTATAGAGGCAATCACAGCTGATCATCATACTCAAATCCATGAGGAGGAGAGTATGATGAAACTTTTTTTACTAACTATTTTTTTTAGCTTTTGCAGGTTCAGTTCATGCTTTCTTTGTTATACCCTTTAATGACTTCCCAATTGGTGGTATTAGTGCAATGCACTAAGCCTAGTGGGAGTAAGTTAAGGGTAGGCAATCCAAAGAGAGGAAAGTTCGGGTAGATAAAAGCATGACATGGGATGTGGACTTGGTTATCTGCCTATGCATAAAGAGCAGAGCGAGAATGATGGTGTTGCTTTGCATTGCAGGCCATCTCCATCCAAATTGCTGAAATCAACCGGACTTTGCGTGGTGTGGGTGTGTTTGTTGGGAACTGTACTGTATCCATATCCTACCATCTTATACAAATTGTTTGGGTGGTATTAGCTCTTGAGGCTCATTCCCATGAAGGAGTATGGATGGTAGGCACAAGTATGGAATAATGGAACAAATTAGTTTACTCAAGAAACTGGTATAAAGACAATGAAGGAGGTACTTTGTCCAGAAATCTAGTATGTGGCAGATACAAGTTTAGACATCAAGAATTAGAATTAATGTGTCACGACACATTCCAAATTCGGTGAAACATGAATGGTGTAATAATACAAAAGATGAATAAGGTGAGACTCATGTTCTTGCTCGTCAAGGACACACTGCTACTGTCCAGTACCTCATAGAACAAGGTGATGATCCTGCAACACCCAGCGCTTCGGGGGCAACAGCTTTACATCATGCTACAGGAGTGGGACATGTTGAAGTGGTTAAATTCTTACTCTCAAAGGGCGTAGCTGTTGATTCACAAAGTGGTGCTGGAATACCACTCGTATGGGCTGCCAGAGGATAAATTCATTTTTGCTTGTTTTAATCAACTCTACAAGATGGATCCTGAGATTTTTAAGACATGGTGCAATATTCTCAAGCATGTACCAAACAATGCTCTTTGGCTTCTCAGATTTCCAGTTGCAGGAGAGATGAGGGTTCGTGCACATGCTGCTGCACAAGGTGTGCAGCCAGACCAAATTATTTTTATAGTTGTTGCAATGAAATAAAAGCACATCATACGCAACTCCTTGGCAGATCTTTGCCTCGACACGCCACTCTATAATACACATACCACTGGAACAGATGTGCTCTGGACTGGTCTGCCGATGATCAACCTTCCCTTTGAGAAAATGATAACTAGAGTTGCTGGTTCGTTGTGTTTGGCCACAGGTGTCAGTGAGGAGAGGTTGTTCAATGAGGGAGGATAGCAAGAGGAGTATCATTTCTGAACATCATGCTCAAGTCCTTTGGGAGGAGAGCATGTTGTTCTGTGTTCACACTAACTGGTTTTTCTGTTTTGCAGGTACATATATTAGCTTTTGATGACTTCCCAATTGGTGGTATTAGTGCAATCCACTCAGCCCACCACTTCCGCCCAAGCTCGGGACACGTGGAAAGATCTAATTGCTTATTAACCTTCAATTTGTTATTGATGTATGTGTCCCCAGGTTGTGTTAAGTATAATTGGAGATTTTCCATTATAACAAGTTATATCTTAAGATGAATTTGTGGCATTGCTTTCTTAGTAAGTGGCTGCTTATATTCTGCTCAAATAATATCACCTTTTATTAGTTCATGTGGTAATTTTCATGTTTGCTGTTGTAATTTGACTTCTAAAATGGGTCAGAAACTTCTACAGAATGCCACATAATTATCAGATAACTGTTTGTGGATCAGGTAGGAAGATGATGAGCCTGATTTTTTGCATATGATCTTGATTGTTCCGTTGAGAACTGATTGTGATGCCACTGTTGCCTCAGTCAAAGTTCTGAGAATTTGTTAGGCCAAATATGTACAGGTCCTCCATCAGCTGAGGTGTAATGCATTTGTTTGCAGTGCCACTAAACCGAATTTTGCTTGTTCTGACACAAAGCTGATTCTCTTGTTATAGTCGTATGTCCGGTAGAGAATGAAACAACTATGATTAAGGTTTAAAATTTATTTTCAACACTTGTTTCGAGTGTCAATTAGAGGAATGATTTCCCTGAAGTACCCAAGATAAGATAGTTTTGTTTTCATTCAATTGTAAAGAAAGTTGGATGCTATCCACACTAGAGAATATTTGGAAGACGTGATTAGTTAGGTTCCTGGTTATTGCTTAAAATTTTGTTGTTTCAAGCTGTTTAAGTTTGTCAATCATGTTCACGTTTCTAGGTTGTTTTGGGATATCCAAGGTCGACACGGGAATTTTTGTTTTTTGTGTGTTAAAAAGAAAATAATACCTGGTTATATAGATAATTCAGTACATTTGGATAGGAGATAAGAAGAGTCCATAAACACATTATGCATGTTCTTAAGCATCTGGATGATTTAATGAGATGATTATCTGACTTATAAAAATCTAATTTACTGCATCCGAGCACTGTTCAGAAATGAAGGGGATACTGGAAGAACTCCATAGCCCAGAAATATCGTTAATTGGTGGTTACTTGGTTTCTTCGCTCCTCTTTCTCTGTTGCTGGGATAGGATAGATCTCTGTTTGGAACATTTTGGTCAGTCAAGAATCAAGTGAGAGAGAGGATGGACAAGTCTCAAAGGATGACGTGTTTTAGAAGTTTTTCTTTCAAGCATTTCAATCGAAGCATATAAAATAAAATAAAAAAGAGCAAAAAATACTTTCTTTCTTCTTTTAAAACCTTTCTTTCAAAAAAATTATTATCAAAAATATAAAATAAACAAAATTAAAAAAAAATAGTTTATGTGATCCATTCTCAATCTTCCCGAACTACGCAAGATCTGATTCATGCAGCGTCATGATACGTAGGCAATCCCTATCGGATTCTATCATAGCCATAAACAAATTGAATAAAAGAGAAAGAGAGAAAAATTGAGCAAAAAATAAAGAAAAGAGTGAAAAGAAAGTGAAAAAAGAGAGAATAAAAAAAAGAGTGACAAAAATAACTGAGAAAAAAAAGAGCGAAAATAACAAAAAGAAAAAGAAAAAGAAACCGAGATAAAAAAAAAGAAGAGGGAGAGATAAAATTTGAAAGGGACATTTAAAAGCCGGGATGAAACATGCAACTGTTCAAACACATGGTACAAACGTTAAACTGTTAGGTGCATTGCATCCCCAATATGTGATTCCCTATGTGTTAATTGTCTAAAACTAACCCGGTTGTTGTGTGTGCAAATAAGACAGGTCACATTTAGGTGGTTGGTTTTGTGGTAGTCTGGCTTCTCGTCCTTTACAACATCCAAAGGTAGAGATGGCCTCCGCAAGTAATCTGACAATCATCGGTCCCGAGGATAGCCCGTCATCGGCTATTCCGCATTCGGAATCAGCAACTGCTGAAGAAAATAGAATGTTGCGTCGTTCCATGTTGAAAATGTGGGACGCCTGGTCTAATGGTAGGGAACCGCCAAGTGTAATCCCTGATTTTCCTGAGTGGTTCCCGGTTCAGATGGGCTTTCGAACATCCTTGTGCCCAACCCACTCATCCCATGTGGGCACCCTCTAATGCCACCTAATGGCCTCAGAACATCCTTGTGCCGGATTTAAGGGCACCGCCAGCAATGTTTGATGCACCACCAATCTTCACCACCGTACAGCGCGAAACTCATACCCTCGGCACTTGCAGTATGAGTCTCCCATGGGTCATCAAAGAACAATGAGAAACCCTGAGCAGGCAGAAACTGCTCGGAAGATGAGAAGCCTAGAGCAAAGCTTAAAAAACATGCAAGGTTTGAGTGGTCAGAAGAGTGTCTCCTACTCCGATTTATGCATGTTTCCACATGTCCACCTACCGGTTGGTTTCAAAACGCTAAAGTTTAGAAAATATGACGGGCACGGAGACCCGATGGCTCACCTGAAACGATATTGTAACCAGCTGAGGGGTGCTGGTGGAAAAGAGGAGTTGCTAATGACCTACTTCGGAGAAAGCCTCACCGGAATCGCTGCTGAATGGTATATGGATAAGGAATTACCCATTGGAATGTGTGGGACTATTTGGCCCGAGATTTTGTCCTCCATTTCCAGTATAATATGGACATCGCTCCCGACAGGAACTCTTTGTCTAATTTGAAAAAGAAAACTGCGGAAAGCTTTCGCGAATATGCTGTCAAATGGTGTGAGCAAGCTGCCAGGGTAAAGCCTTTAATGGACGAAGCAGAAATGGTTACGGCCTTCCTACTGGCCCAAGAGGCGGACTACTTCCAGAACATGATGTCTGCTACGGGTAGACCGTTCGCCGAGGCTATCAAAATTGGGGAGATGGTAGAAAATGGTTTGGAAAAGGGTCGGATCTTGAGTCAAGATGCTTTTAAGGTTGCATCACAAGCCGTTCAGAATGGTTCGGAGGGTTTGATGAACAGAAACGAGATAGAAGAGGGAGCTATGATGGCTTCGAGCTCGGAGGGGGCGCGCAGGGCATTCAACCAATCATACATGCTTCCTAATGTCCCACAACACTATTATCCCTATCCAGATGATGTTGCATACGCCATGGCACCGCCTCCCTATGCGGTGATGAACGCGCAATCTTATACGAGACCACAACATTATACCCGAAACCGAGCTCCACCTCCCAGAAATGCCCATCCTTACCAAGCTCCATATAATACCCAACCAAATGTTCCCCAATACAATCCTCGCCCAAGAGAGCCTTTCAAAAAAAATCAGTTCACCCCTATTGGTGAATCATACTCTAGCTTGTTCCAAAAATTGGTCGAGATAGGTCTGCTGCAGCCAGTGGTCCTAAACCGGTCGAACCCCGAGACCCCCTCGCACCGGGCTGATGTTAGATATGAATACCACTCAGGAGAAGTGGGACATGACACAGAAGATTGTTGGACTCTTAAAAGAGCAGTGGAAGATCTCATCGATGTCCAGGCAATAGTGTTTGGGGATGAAGAAGACCCCAATATGATGAATAGCCCCTTGTCTGCTCACACTGGGCCGGTAGTCTGAATGATTGTAAAGATGAAGAATTTGATCCGGCACTGAAGGCCATTGCAGCCATTGCCGAGACAGAAGAAAAGCCAAAAAACGGTCGCCAAGCCTGAAAGTTCACCCATCAGATGGGAGTCTCGGTAGCCAGTCTTGCTATCCTTTATGCGTCCGGATTATCTCAGGGTGTGATCCGGATGTTTTACTTTATTGTCTCACTTTACGATGTAAACCTTTCTATCTTAAAAATCCAAAATAAAAAAATAAAAAATCAAATGGAATTAATATTTCATTTTCTAAGAATGTCTCTTTTCTTAATCTTGTCTCTTTTCTTGCTCTGCTTTCAGTTCTGTTTAAATGCAGATTTCAATAATATGACATGCTTGCGGACTTCATACCCAGATCTTAAAACACTGTCAGACTTCGAAATGAATCAAGAATTAGAATGCAAATGAAGTTATGTCAAGGAGATAAAACAACAAATCGGAACAGCCAAAGGAAAATTGGTTCAGATTGGAAAGATCCATACATTACTACAAGAGTACTGCCGAAAGAGTGCGTTTGTACTTGGGGTACATCGAAGGAAATGTCCATGAAACAACTGTCAATGCAGATGCAGTCAAAAGATCCTAAAACGCTGTCAGACTTCGAAATGATGAATCAGTAATCCGAATGCAAATGAAGTTTGGTCAAGGAAATAAAACAATGAATCAGAACAGCCAAAGGAAAATTGGTTCAGAATGGAAAGGTCCATACATTACTACAAGAGTACTGCCAAAAGAGTACGTTTGTAGTTGGGGTACATCGAAGAAAATGTCCTTGAAACAACTGTCAACGCAGGTGCAGTCAAAAGGTACTATGTTTGATCCTCCATATATTTTCAAATGCTCTCCGGTTGGGATGACGAAGGCTTTCATTCTCGCTACTCAAACACCATTAACCCTTTTGCAAACCCTTTGAGCCGGTTACTCTTCTTTGATTACCCTCTTTGGAACCCGAAAGTGTTATTGGAAAACAAAAAAAAAAGAAGAAGAAAAAAGGAAAAAAAAAAATTGATTGATTGAAAAATGAAAAGAAAAAAGGAAAGAGGAAAAAGAAGCAAAAAAATGATGATGAAATGCAAAAAAAAAAAGAGAGGAGGAGAACAAGGAAAGCAAAAGAAAGAAAAAACAAAACAAAACAAAAGGAAAAAAACAAAAATCAAAAACAAAAACAAAAGTTCCCCGAACTACGTTTGACTTGATTCTGAAAGGATACGTAGGCAGCCTCTCCCTGGGGTTCAGTCACACCAAAATAAAATTCCACATTTCCCCAAGAGTTTAAGCTGGGGAAAATGTTATGTCCAGCGACGTTTTCGCATAAAAGGTTCCAAAGTTGTAATTATACAAATTCTTTTCACCAAAACCCTGTTCAAGCCCTTCCGATCAATCGACAAAGATGTCTAAAGTTGGAGGATACAGTGTCGGATCTAGTGCAAGCAAATGAGAGAAATAAAATAAGAGAGTCTTATCGGTGAAAACCCACAAGGGCACCATGAGGCGACGGTAAGTAGAGAAATTAAATGTGAGAGAGTCTTGTAAGTGAAAAATCGCAAAGAGCACTACAAGGTGATGGTGAGAAGAGAAATGAGAGAGGTCAGTTAGTGAAAACCCGCAAAGGGCGCCACTGATCGAAAAGGATAATGGGTCACTGACATGGAAACAGTCCGGGGCAAGGTTTCTCAATCCCGAAGTGATAGTTGTGATGAATGTCTGAGAGTCAGACGGTTTACACGGATCAGGCATCCAGTCCAAAAGGCATGTCATGTTCATTGAAGTCCGCATGCACTCAAGATAAGTCCTTCCTTCCTTCCCCGAAAGGGATACCTCTCGTTTAAATTCATTATCCATTCTGTCATTTATTATTTGTCAATCCCTTTCGGTCTAACTCTATTCCTGAAATAAGACAAAGAAAGGATGGCAAGACTGATTTACATGGATCTCATTTTACACGGGCTAATATGCAAAAGGCACCCAGTCTCGTCAGGGGCATCAAGTCAATCTCGACTGGCCATAGCGGTCAATGCTTCAAACTCAAAACCCTTGAATGGAGAAAATCAAATTGAAGTGCCTATAAAGACGAATGAAGTTGAAAAGTTGAGTCCCGCATGNAAACCCTTGAAAGGAGAAAATTTAATTGAAGTACCTATAAGGGAAAATGAAGTTGAAAAGTTGAGTCCCACGTGGCTAACCATATCGGCAAGGTCTGAAAAGCCAAAATACTCCAAATTCCCTAAGGCTAAAGTTGAGGGGAAAATCAGAAATGAAAGGCCGATGAAGGCAAAATAAAGTTGAAAAAGGTTAAGTCCCATGAGACTAACCGTTGCAGCAGAATTTGAGGGGCCAAAAATTCCCCCCGATACTCCGGAAATCCAAAAGAAAAGCAAGTGAAAGGCCTACAAGAATAAAGTTGAAATATTGGGTCCCACGTGACTGGTCACCACGACGAAATATGGAAAGCCAAGGTCTCCAGGTTTGGAAACGAAACCCATTCCCCAACAAACAAGCAAACGGCTGAGATATTCGTCAAAGAGGCTGAGATCAAGCAGCTTGAAATAATCAAGGCCGCAAAACCAACCACCGTTTCAAACTAACAAATTGTTCTTTATTTGAAAATATGAAACAGGTGCAACTCAAAAGCAACTTTGCAAAAAGCAGGTGCAACCAAAAGAAATTGCGCAAGAGCTAGAAGGAGCTCTGCAACATTGACTCCAAAGAAAGGGAAGTTTCCTCCAAAAATCATTTCCCGCATGCATAAAAAAAATGAAAAAAAAAAGAAGAAAAAGAAGAAGAAAGAAAGAAAATAAAAGAGAAGAATTGAAGTTGAAAATGACTCAAAGTAGTATGGGGCCTCCAATCCCCAACTACACATTTTCCCGACATGGGTGTACACGCTCCTTAGTCGATGCCAATTAAGGGTATGCATTCCCTAATTGATGATTTCTTTTCCAATTAAGGGTATACATTCCCTAATTGATATTTTGCTTTTCCAGCTAAAAGTATACATTCCTAACTGATGTTTAGCTTTTCCAATTAAGGGTATACATTCCCTAATTGATATTTTGCTTTTCCAGCTAAAAGTATACATTCCTAACTGATGTTTTGCTTTTCCAATTAAGGGTATACATTCCCTAGTTGATGTTTTTCTTTCCCAATTAATGGTATACATTCCCTAATTGATTTTCTTTTCCCGGCATGGGTGTACACACTCCCTAGTCGATGCCAATTAAGGGTATACATTCCCTAATTGATGCTTTCTTTTCCAATTAAGGGTATACACCCTAATTGATGTTATGCTTTTCCAATTAAGGGTATACGCTCCCTAATTGATGTTTTACTTTTCCAATTAAGGATATACACTCCCTAATTGATGTTTTACTTTTACAATTAAGGGTATACACTCCCTAATTGATTCTTTTATTTTCCAATTAGAGGTATACACTCCCTAATAGATTTTCTTTTCCCGACATGGGTGCACACGCTCCCTAGTCTTTTCCAATTAAGGGTATACACTCCCTAATTGATGTTTACTTTTCCAATTAAGCGTATACACTCCCTAATTGATGCTTTTCTTTTCCAATTAAGGGTATACACTCCCTAATTGATTTTCTTTTCCCGACATGGGTGCACACACTCCCTAGTCGATGTCAATTAAGGGTATACACTCCCTAATTGATGTTTTACTTTTCCAATTAAGGGTATACACTCCCTAATTGATGCTTTTATTTTTTAATTAAGGGTATACACTCCCTAATTGATGCTCTTCTTTTCCAATTAAGGGTATGCACTCCCTAATTGATGTTTTATTTTTCCAATTAAGAGTATACATTCCCTAGTTGATGTTTTTCTTTTTCAGTTAAGGGTATACATTCCCTAACTGATGTTTTGCTTTTCTAATTAAGGGTATACATTCCCTAATTGATGTTTTTCTTTCCCAATTAAGGGTATACATTCCCTAATTGATATTTTCTTTCCCAATTAAGGGTATACATTCCCTAATTGATGTTTGCTTTTCCAGTTAAGGGTATACATTCCCTAACTGATGTTTTTCTATTCTAGTTAAAGGTATACATTCCCTAACTGATGTTTTTATTTTCCAATTAAGGGTATACATTCCCTAATTGGTGTTTTTCTTTTCCAATTAAGGGTATACATTCCCTAATTGATGTTTTTCTTTTCTAGTTAAGGGTATACATTCCCTAACTGATGTTTTTCTTTTCCAATTAAGGGTATACATTCCCTAGTTGATATTTTTCTTTTCCAGTAAAGGGTATACATTTCCTAACTGATATTTTGCTTTTCCAATTAAGGGTATACATTCCCTAATTGATGTTTTTATTTTCCAATTAAGGGTATACATTCCCTAGTTGATGTTTTTCTTTTCCAGTTAAGGGTATACATTCCCTAACTGATATTTTGCTTTTCTAATTAAGGGTATACATTCCCTAATTGATGTTTTTCTTTTCCAATTATAGGTATACATTCCCTAGTTGATGTTTTTCTTTTCCAGTTAAGGGTATACATTCCCTAACTGAAGCTTTGCTTTTCAAATTAAGGGTATACATTTCCTAATTGATGTTTTTCTTTTCCAATTAAGGGTATACATTTCCTAATTGATTTTCTTTTCCCGACATGGGTGTAAACGCTCCCTAGTCGATGCCAATTAAGGGTATACATCCCCTAATTGATGTTTTTCTTTTCCAATTAAGGGTATACATTTCCTAATTGATTTTCTTTTCCCGACATGGGTGTAAACGCTCCCTAGTCGATGCCAATTAAGGGTATACATCCCCTAATTGATGTTTTTCTTTTCCAATTAAGGGTATACATTCCCTAATTGATGTTTTCTTTTCCAATTAAAGGTATACATTCCCTAATTGATATTTTTCTTTTCCAATTAGGGGTATACATTTCCTAATTGATGACTTCTTTTCCAATTAAGGGTATACATTCCCTAATTGATATTTTCTTTTCCAATTAAGGGTGTAACGACCCAACCGGTCGTTTTGCGTATTCGGACCTCGTTCCCCTAAATAAGACTTCCCGTAGTGACTTTTAGTGATTCATGACTTGGGGGGACGGGTGGTTCGGGATTCGGGAGTGTATAGAGTAATATAGGAACACTTGGTTCCTTAAGATTGGCTTCTAAGGCCAAGTTTCACTTCGGTCAACATTCTGAATAAACGACCTCGGAATCAAGTTTCGCCGATTCTAGTAGGTCCGTATGATGATGTCGGACTTGTGCGTATGTCTGAAATGGGTTTTGGATGACCCGGGAGCGTTTCGACGCCAAATAGCAAAATTAGAGTTTTCTTAAGTTCATAATTTGGTTTGGAACGTGTTTTTGTGTTATCGAGGTCCGAACGAAATTTCGAGACCGGTAATAGTTCTGTTATGTCATTTTTGACTTTCTTGCAAATTTTGGTGTCATCCCGAGTAGTATAGGTCGGTTCGGCGCATTGAAATCGAATTCAAGAACTTGAAAATTCTTAAGTTTGATTCTAGGGGTTTTGAGGAGTGATTTTGAGTTTTAGCGTGGTTTTGGGTGTTTCGAAGGCTCGGGAAAGTCTATAATATGATTTAGGACTTGTTGGTATAACTACGCGGGGGCTCGGGTGGGCCCAGGTGCCTCCCGGACACAAAACGGGGCCAAAAACCAACAGCTTCAGCTGCTGGTGCACCAGGTCTGGTGTGACCGCAGGTGCGGTTGTCCAGATCATAGGTGCGAGACCGCCCCTGCGGTCAAGGCCTCGCAAGTGCAACCCTAAGGGAGAAGGCCCAGATCGCAGGTGCGGACCTTTCTCCGCAGGAGCAAGTCTGCTGGTGCGGAAACCCCTCCGCAGGTGCGATCCCAGTCCCTTTGCCAAATTTTGCAGGTGTGAGACCGCATGTCCGGTCCTCGAGCCGCAGGTGCGAGGTCCCTGAAGGCAGTGAGCCCATTTAATTCGGGACTTAACCATTTTTCACCATTTCTTCCACACCATAGGCGATTTGAGAGCTTTCAAGAGGGTACTCGGCCTAGCTTCTAAGAGGTAAGTAGTTTCCGTTTAAATGTTGGTTTATTACATCAACCTTAGGTGGATTAACACCCAATTAGTGTAAATCAAAAGGGTTAGAGTGAAAACCTAGGGTTGATGAACTTTAGAGAAATTGACCATTTTTCACTGTGAAATCCTACAAAACTATATATTAATGATCCTTAGGCTATGGGTGAGTGTTTTCTTCGAAAATTTCCGGAACCCGAGCATGTGGGCCCGGGGGCGTATTTTGGGATTTCTTAGAGAATGATGAATTAGCTAAGCTAGTAAGAGAATTTCATACTTTTGAGTGTATATTAACATATTTATATAATATTTGACTAGTTTCGAGTCCTCGGGTGTAGAGGTTGGAGTTTCGGGCGCGTTCTTGGTTTGAGAAGTAGGTTCTGCACGAGGTGAGTCTCCTTTCTAACCTTGTAAGAGGGAATTGTCCCCATAGGTAATTATAAATGATTTAATTTTCCTTATTTGCGGGAGCTACGCGCACACGAGGTGATGAGAGTCCGTGCGTAGCTACTACTATGTTATGCCGGGTAGTCTTTAGGACTCACAAGCATGCTTATATGCCTTACTTGTATCCCTGCATGTATTCCTTGTCGGTTATTATTTTTGAACTAGAATGAGAAAATGGAAGGGTACATTAAATCTTTATGTTTTCATGATTCTTGTTTTCCAAGTGTGAACTCTATATTTCCTGAATTTCCTGATGATTCTGTGTATGTATACGAGCACTTGTGTCGCATGTATGATTCGTGAGCGGGGTAGCCTTATATTATGTCAATTGAGTCGCATGATCGATTCGCGAGCGGGGTAATAGATGCATCTATGGTTCGAGCCGTTCGACCCTCCGGCAGCGCACATTTAATTTTTGCGTCGCTTCGGCCGTACACCTCGGCATACTATATGCTATGTATTTGGCTGAGAGTCTTATTATTACTATAAAATGAATTGATCTATGTGAAAGGGGACTTTGGACTTTTATTATAGTTGTTATTTGGTACTTGCGGTAGGTGGTAGTTCATATACTTGATATTCCATGTCTACTTGATATTTCCATAATTGCTAACCCTGATTAAATCTGTCTAATTATATTATTGCTAATGACCCTAGTGAGTAATACGTCTACCCCTCGTTACTACTTCTTCGAGTTTAGACGGGATACTCATTGGGTACATATTTGTTTATATGTACTCAAGCTACGCTTCTGTACTTAATTGTACAGGTTCTAAGGCTGGTGCATCTGGTTATCATACCGGAGCGCGATCGTGAGAGTACTTTCTGGATTAGACTACACGGTGAGCTGCTCTCTCTCTGGCTTTCCTCAGCAGCACTGTGGAGTTTCTGCTATTTCTTTTGATATTTCTGTCTACCCCTTTTAGATGGTTGTATATTTATTTTGTCTACTTTTTATATTCCACTAGTCGCCTGTGGACTTGTGACACTAGGTCTTGGCACACGTAGTTGGTTTTCTAATATTTTTTCTATACTACATATGATGGCAACGATATTTTGAGTTCATTTAATCAAGTTGCATTCACTTGACCGTTTACTTTAAATGATTTCTAAATCTAAAATTTGACAAGTACATAAATATTTAAATAAGTAAAGTAATCTCGCTAGTAAACTGATGTTGGCTTGCCCGACTCCGGTGTTGGGCGCCATCACGACCTGAGTTGTAATTTGGGTCGTGACAAAGGGTATACATTCCTTAATTGATGTTTTTCTGTTCCAATTAAGGGTAAACATTTCCTAATTGATGTTTTCTTTTCCAATTAAGGGTATTCATTTCCTAATTTATTTATTTCCCGACATGGGTGTACATGCTCCCTAGTCGATGCCAATTAAGGGTATACATTCCCTAATTGATGCTTTCTTTTCCAATAAAGGGTATACATTCCCTAGTTGATGCTTTTTTTACCAATTAAGGGTATACATTCCCTAATTGATTTCTTTTCCAACATAGGGTATACAATCCCTATTTGATTTCATTTTGCAACATAGGGTCTCCAACCCCTAGTTGATCTTTCTTTGAGATATAGGGTATCCACTCCCTAGTCTACAATAACTCCGGGTTCACTTCTCCCGGCTTTTCTTCGCTTTCAATAACAAAATAGTATAGGTTTCCTTACAATAACTCCCGAAATTTTCCTAGTGAAAACTGGGGCAGAAAATTTCATTCATTTGTTTTTGATTTTGCGCAGATAACAATTTAGGACAATGGATTCGAGACGACCAAAAGAAGACGTCTCAATTCAGAATAAAATAAAATAAAATAAGAAAAGAAAAGAGTTGAATCCCAAAGTACAGAAGCGGAAAAGAGATGGACTGCTCGAGACAGATTGAAGTCACAAGCTATGCATGTCCATTCTTGATCCTAAAAGCTGAACAAGATTGAACCAGCACCTATAACTAACAAGCATCAAGATTCAGATCGAAGCCCGTATAAAGAAACAACCAAGACTCAAGATCAAGCTTCAGAAGACTCGTAGATAGGAATTTTGTAACTTGTAGCTGATATGCTAGTTTAGTCTTTTTCATTTTTGATTTTGATGTAATAAGGAGCTCAGCAAGCAGTAAGCAGCAGCAACAGCAGTGAAATCACATCTTTCCGGTAGTCCCAGCTACCAAAACTTCCAGAACTACACCGACATGATTCCTTTATAGCCAAGGATATGTACGTAACCTCTGAAGCAAGGTTCAGTCAAACTTTTTCAAAATGCTTCAAAATGGAGGTACCAAACGGGAAAAAATTTCTCGTAGTTGCTCACTTTATCTTTTCCCGAAAACTCTTCATGTTCTCGAGCAAAGAGGGGCAGCTGTGAACACCCAATTTTTGCCCCGCATGGAAATTTTTCCTAAAAATTATCCAAAATATTTTTTTATGAATTTTAGGAGTTTTTATCTATTTAGTTGCATTTCATGTAGGTTTAATATTTTAAAATTATAGAAAAATCATAAAAAAAATTATCACATTTTTCATTGCATGTCATGTTAGGTTTAATTTGAATTTTAGAAATGAATTACTTTTTAATTGTTAGATTAATATATGAAAATCACCAAAAAATATACATTAGCTTTAATCAGTTAGTTTACTTAATTAGTTAAAATTTTAATTAGGTTATTTTGGTAAAAACAAATTTAATTAGTAGTAAAGTGGCTATTTTTGAAAGATAAAATTTGCCTCTCATATCAAGTTTGCCCAATTTCAGGGCCCAAATTACCCAAGCCCATACCGTCATAGCCCACTACCCAAATATCCATTCCCTACCAAACAACCCCTAACCTCATTAAATACATCTAATTTTAGACCAAAAAAATCAGATCCCCTCCCTTGAAAAAAGGAGCAACGGCGCAGCTAAGCACCAGCTCCAAAACGAGCCCCTGCTTCTTCCTCATCTTCCCACCTCCAAACTAGCGGTTTATATATCCCTCTCAAGCCATGAAATACCGGTAGACTCTAGCAAAAATCATCCATGAAAGGTAGCTGAAATACGTCCAAAAATACATCTGTAAAACCAGCCAAACTCCAGCCCCCAAAGTGGCAGCAAAAGCATGCCAAAAATGACTAAAAACCCCATCATATTCAGCTCTAAAACTCGAGCTCAAATCTACCCCCAAACCCATGTAGAACTCCATTAAAGCAGCCCTTTAACCACCTTGAAACAACCCCAAAAAAATAGTCCCAAACACAGCTGAAATCTCCAACAGTCGTCGCCCAATTTGGTCGGAAATCCGGCGACCACCAATGACGGCGCCTCGTCGCACCTGAAATAGCTTGAAACAACCCAAAATCTGATATTGAGAGTCCAAAATTTAGCAAAGTTTCTAGCGCTGTTGCCGTTGCCATCTTCGGCGAGACCCGAGTCGGCCGCCGGACGGGAGGAGCAGATCTAAACACACACTCAAGGAAAAAATTAAAAAAAATAAATAAAAAAATTAAAATCTAAAATTCGGCGATAAAATTTAGTTCAAGATCTAATTTCTGCTATTTCTCAGCTGGAAATTGCTTGTTGAGTTCTACATTTAGTCTCTCCCTGCTGTTTATTCGGTAATCTAGGTATGATCTAAGCCCATATGTGATTCGTTGTGATTTTTATGAATGAAACTATGTTCGTACGTAACATAATAGAATATTTTGTTGTTGAATGCGTGCTTTTCTTCAGTCGTTTTGGTTGACATTTTATTTAGTGGAATCCATAGCCATATAATTGGAAATTTTCTCATGTTTATATATATATGGTGGATACATGTGTTTGTGGGTATGTAATTGACATTCCTATTCTGTAATTAATCTAATCCCTGTTAGCCATGTTTATCTTTTGATACTTTTGTTTCATTGATTTGTTAGTAATGAACAGAATATTTTCAATGAAAAGTCCACGTTGTGTAATGTCTTAGTGTTATCTTCACTTCATTTTGTTTCATCTTGCCGTAGTGAAATTGTTAGTCTAAACCTTCTATGGCGTTTCATTATGAATTGGTTTGGATTGTGTTTGATCTTAAGCTCAATTGGGTTTTGGGTAGGTGATAGCCTGGCATTTCACGCAATATGTTTGGTTGTTGATTTGTTTTAGCTATGGATTTTTTTGGAGAATGAACTTGGATAGAATAATTTAGTCTGATTAAGGCTCAGAATAATTAATAAGCTACTTTACCTCTTATAAATTAGCAGATGATAAATAGCTTATGAACAATCGTAGTTGCTTTAGACACATAATCGAATCATCATGACCATAGTCGTGATTACGTAATCTACACTCGTATTTGCGACTCATGCTACCCGATCACAACTTCAAACAATAGCAAAATCACACGTAGCAATCGCGGGTGCATAACATGTGACGCGGTTGTGATGTGTCCAAAAGCAACAAGTGTACGCCATCATGACTTGTCCCAAGATAAATCCATAAATATTCAAATTGGTTTATATACATATCCTATAAGCTAAAAAATACCCCTTTTTTAGATAAAAATCCCAAAACTTAGAGAATAATTAAGTATCGCCTCAAATAGGCCTTTTAACCGTCATGACTATATCCATGACTATGTAAACTACACTCGGGTGTGGCAACTCATGTCCCCGACTCTAATTCAAAATAATAATAAAAATCACACATTGTAATTGCGGGTGCATTTCATGCGGCGCAGTTGTAATGTGTCCAAAAATAAACAAGTGCACGCCATCGTGACTTGTTTCAACATAAATCCATAAAATACTAAAAACGGTTATAAGTTCAAAAGGCTAAATGCACGATAGGTTAAAACATGTAAATAATCAGATAATTTAGGCCAAATATTAATAATTAAGCGACCGTGCTAGAACCACGGAACTCGGGAATGCCTAACACCTTCTCCCGGGTTAACAGAATTCCTTACTCGGATTTCTGGTTGCAAACAACTTAAAACATAGTCAAAATTTCCTCGGTTTGGGATTTTTTTTAAATAAAACGGTGTCCCGGAACATCGTCAAAAATCCGGGTGGCGACTATGAAAACTAAAATAAATCCCAAATCCGAATAATGTCACTTTACTTGGAAAAACTCCATTATTACCCCTTCATTAATCCGGGGGTAGAAAAAAGAGGTGTGACAGTCACCATGACCATTTCTTATTTTTTGGCGTTTTAGGGCAATAAAATAGAAATTTAAGATGATTTTCAGATTTTCATGTGCTATATAGTCCACGCCATCTGCATAAATTTAGGCGACCGGCTCTAAATCATTAAAAATTGTACAGGCCTATCAGAAATGATATAATGAATAGAAGTCATTGATTTGCCATGATAATTACTTATTTTTGGCGTTCATTGCCATAAAACACGAATTTAGGATGATTCCTAGATGTTTCTATGATATGGTCCACACTAGGTTTGTTCAAAATTGAATCGAAACCGTTAACCGAATCAAACCGATGGCTTATTGACTTATTGTTATCAAATTATCGAGGTAATAGATGATGAACAGATTGAGATCTTATAATTAACGGCTTAACATTTTGGGGGCAAATTACTCAATTTTCTTATTGGATAAACCTGTAACTCGTTAAGAATTTTTATAATTACACTTTTACTCATGTGTATATAAAGTACTATTGAAGCCCTAAATGGATAAATCCATAAATTCTACAGTTAACTCATATTATAGCACAATAAAGTTAGGTGGATTTGTAGTAAGATTGATGAAGCTAGTTTTCTTCATGTTTAGGATGCTCATTTGGATTTTGGACAGTGCAATGAACCGGAACTATGTTCTTTGCATAGATTAGCTCGTATTTGTTATGTCTTCCTTATCAGTAGTTCTTGTAATTACTTGATTGTTCAGAAAAATTCTATTTGGTTTAGCCGATAAATCGCCCGATAACCGCCTGATAATCGTCAATCTTGTACCAATCCGCTCATTATCTTATTGGATGGCTAGCGAATTACTATATTTATAATCCGATAATTGTTAAGCCGAACCATTAAGCATAATTATCTGCCCGATCTGCCCGATAAGCACCCGTAGTCCACACAATCTACATGAATTTGGTCGACCGACTCTGAATCACCTAAAATTTTGCGGGACTATAAGAAACGACCAAATGAACAACAATCATCGCTTCTCCATAATTGTTTCTCATTTTTTGATTTTTTAGTCATTAAGTTAGAAATTCGGGACGATTTTCAATTTTTGTGTGTTATAGTCCCTGCTATCAACATGAATTCGGGGGACCAACTTCGAATCGCCTAAAATTTTGGCATTTTAGAGACATAAAACGGGAATCTATGACGATTTTCCAGATATCCGTGTGTTATAATGTGCATGAATTCGCGCGAACGATTCCAAATCGCCTAAAAATTTACGGGCCCATCAAACAAGGTAATGAAAAATAGTAATCGCTTTGCCATAATCGTTCCTTATTTTTTTGGTATTTTAAGGCCATATAACAGGAGTTCAGGATGATTTCCAGATTTTTGTGTGCTACAAGACTCTAATTGACCTAAAATTTTATAGGTCTATAGAAAATGACCCATTGACCAATACTCATCATTTCACCATAATTTTCGGGTTCATTTTATGGCTATTAGGGGTTATGCAACACGAATTTATGATTATATCCATTTTTTCGTTTGTATTAGTTCCTGCTGATTTTGTAAAAAGTTTTGACGGACTCCGATTGGCCTAAATTTTTGTAGGTCTATAAGAAATGACCTAGTGACCAGTAATCATGCTTCGCCATATCTAATGTCACTTTTGGAATTTGGGGTTTATTTTATAGTGTTTCGTGGTCATGCAACACAAATTTGTGATTATATTTACTATTTCGTATGTATTAGTACATGATAAATTGTTTTTGATAGACTCCGATTAGTCTGAAAGTTCGTAGGTCTATAGGAAACAACCTAGTAAAGTCATAGTGATTTTCCTATTTGACAAATGTCATTTGTCAACTTCAAATTTCCATTAGCATTTTAAAAGGCGTGGGCGTAAGGCGAGGTAAGTCCCGAGGCAGGGGGCGTAAGCCCCATGGATATTTAATTTTTAATATTTTATAAAATAATATAATTATAGTGAATATTTATAAACAGGTAAAATTGCACAAAAATTAAAGAAAACTATAAATTTATTATACGCTACTTACAAGAACAAGTAACCTGAGTCAAAAAGTATAAAATTTTCTACATGGAGGAATAAATAGGATGGCTAACATGCAATTTGAAGTTTGAACTTGTTGTTACGAAGGAGAATGCAGTTCTCTTTGTATTTGTAAAAAAAATTGAATATTCGTTGTTTTGGGAGATATTAACCGACTCGCGAACAAGATAAAGAATTGGGAAAGACCATAAATTAGGGTTTTAATCAATAAAAAGGTCTTGATTTTGAAATTTATACATTTGAGTTCCTTTTTAAAATTTTTGAGTAATTACTAGCTGACTGTAACGACCCGACCGGTCGTTTTGAGCTCTAACGCGTCGTTCAGCGGTTTGAAGTTGTGAGCAACTTCATTTTAGGTATTATAACCCGTGGGCGTGGGCGGAATTGAATTTCAGGAAGTTTAGAATTGATTTGGAAAGAAAATTCTCATTTCAGAAGCCTTAAGTTGGAGAAATCAACTAAGATTGGAATTTTGAGTAAACGACCTCCGAATCAGGATTTGAAGGTTCCAGCAGGTTCGTATGAATATTTCAGACTTGGGCGTATGTTCGGATCGGGTTTTGGATAACCCGGGAGCGTTTCGGCGTATATTGTGGGAGTTAGCATTTTTGAAGAATTTCATAAATTTGGGCTTGAAGTGCATTTCAGTGTCGTTGATGTCCGTTTGGGATTTCGAGTTTGGGAACAACTTCGTATGGTGATTCTGGAGTTGGGAGCGCGATCGGAAGTGAATTTGGATGTCCGTAGGTCATTTTGAAGTCATTTGGCTAAAGATAGGAATTTGAAGGTTCTTGAGAAATCCGACCGGAAGTGGAAGTTTTGTTATCGAGGTCGGAATGTGATTCTAGAAGTTGGAGCAGGTCCATAATGTTGATTATGACTTGTGTGCAAAATTTGAGGTCAATCGGGTGTGATTTGATAGGTCTCGGCGTCGGATGTAGAAGTTTGAAATTCTAAGCTCGTAAAGAATTGGATTTGACTGTGATTCGTGATTCGCCGTTGTTTGATGTGATGTGAGGGCTCGAGCAAGTCCGTGTCATGTTTTGGGACAGGTTGTTATGATTGGACGGGGTCTCGGGGGCCCCGGGTGGATTCCGGGTGATTGACAGATCAATATTTGAAGTTGGAGAAGGCTGAAGGTTGTTGTCATCTGGTGTAATCGCACTTGCAAGACTTAGACCGCAGGTGCGGCTAAGGGCGCCGTAGGTACGAGATTGGGGCTGGAGCTGAGGAGGCCGCAAGTGCGGAAGATTGGTCGCACCTGCGGAATCGCAAGTTCGAAGAGGGGATCGCAGGAGTGGGAATTTGCTGAGTCAAGTTAGAGTCGCACCTGCGATGGAATTTCCGCAAGTGCGGAGCCACAGGAGCGGCCATTGGATCGCAGGTGCTAAAAAGGCCTGGGCAGAATATTTTAAAGACGGGTTATGTCATTTCTCACCCATTTTTCATTGTCATGGGCAATTTTTGGAGAGCATTTCAAGGGGGATTCTCCTCAGGCATCAAGGTAAGTAAACTCCTTCTATTTGTTAGATGAATACAAGATTATATGCGTGGATTAGGCATGGAAATTGGTAGGAATTTGGAAATTTTTTTAAGAAACCTAGAAAATGTAAATTTGGAATTTAGCCACGAATTTGAGTATGGAATGTAAAGTAAATTGCATGATTGAACTAGTAGAGCTATGGGTAGCGTGTATCTTCAAGAATTTCAGATTTCCGGGAGCGTGGGCTCGAGGGCATTTTGGTCATTTCTCCGAGCGGGGTTGGGAAAGTATATAATCTGAATTTGTTGTGAGTATTAGGATGATTTTCATTGCTTTGCCATTATGTGGTAGTTTCAGAGCATTGTGCGTCCATTGCAGTCGTCTGAGGAGCTTGGAAGCCGGTGTTGGAATTTCGGAGCGAGGTAAGTATCCTTTCTAACTTTGTGAGGGGAATCGTCCCCCTAGGTGAATTAATTCAATACATGCTATTATCTTCGGGGGCTACGCACACACGAGGTGACGGGAGTTCGTGCGTAGCTACTATTATGTCATGTCCGGGTAGTCTAGGACCCACTAGCATGCCTTACGTGTTATACCTGTAATCCTGCCTGTAATATTAAACTGCTAATATAATTGAAGACGTAATTGAATATCTAAAAGAAAACTAGAGTTCATCCTGTTAATCTTCTATAAAAAAGAATTTATCTCTCTATGGATATTTGTGTACCTGGACTAGGTTGTATCGTGGAGTATCGTTAAACTTGACAAATTAGTTTCAAAAACAAATGATTTCAAAACCTATATTTCATGTTTCTTTTAATAAGGATTTTACCACTTCCCTGAGAAAACGGTTTTCTTGATAAAATACGGATTTAATGTGTGGAAATGTGTCAGCAGCCGAGTCGCAGGTATGATTCGCGAGTAGGGGAAGCTTTATAATATTCAGTATAAGTGTGTCAGCACTCGAATC
The DNA here is from genome assembly GCA_005239505.1 of Nicotiana paniculata. Classification (NCBI taxonomy): domain Eukaryota; kingdom Viridiplantae; phylum Streptophyta; class Magnoliopsida; order Solanales; family Solanaceae; genus Nicotiana; species Nicotiana paniculata. The sequence goes on along the minus strand of ML328408.1, from coordinate 12,360 downwards.
GCAGGTATGATTCGCGATCGAGGGAATCTTTATGGTAATTTGGTATAAATATGTCATCACCCGAGTCGCAGGTATGATTCGCGAGCAGGGAAGCTTTATAATATTCAGTATAAGTGTGTCAGCACTCGAATCGCAGGTATGATTCGCGATCGAGGGAATCTTTATGGTAATTTGGTATAAATATGTCATCACCCGAGTCGCAGGTATGATTCGCGAGCAGGGAAGCTTTATAATATTCAGTATAAGTGTGTCAGCACTCGAACCGCAGGTATGATTCGCGATCGAGGGAAGCTTTATAGTAATTTGGTATAATTTGTCAGCACCCGAGTCGCAAGTATGATTCGCGAGCGGGGGAAGCTTTATAATATTCAGTATAAGTGTGTCAACACTCGAATCGCAGGTATGATTCGCGATCAAGGGAAGCTTTATGGTAATTTGGTATAAATGTGTCAGGGCACCCGAGTCGCAGGTATGATTCGCGAGTGGGAGAAGCTTTATAATATTCAGTATAAGTGTGTCAGCACTCGAATCGCAGGTGTGATTCACGATCGAGGGAAGCTTTATGGTAATTTGGTATAAATATGTCATCACCCGAGTCGCAGGTATGATTCGCGATCGAGGGAAGCTTTATGGTAATTTGGTATAAATGTGTCAGCACCCGAGTCGCAAGTATGATTTGCGAGCGGGGGAAGCTTTACAACTATTCAGTGGTTAGAAATTCCTTCGACTCTGGCCGGTTGTCTTACCCTTGTGTGCGCATGACTATTTGGTACTATTTTATTGATATTGGCTTGACATGTATTTGGGAAAAAAGGAAAGTGTACATTGTTGTTTATTCTCAGCAGTTACCTGGATTTATGTACTTGATACGTATTCGCTGCTCACTGCCTTGCATGTCTACTGTGTTTCATCATATTCTGTCATATATTATATTGTTGGACCCTAGTGAGTGTCAAGTCAACCTCTCGTCACTACCTCTCTGAGGTTAGGCGGGCGACTTACTGAGTACACGTTGTTTTGTACTCATGCTACACTTGCTGTGCATTTTTATTGCACAGGTACTTTCATAGCAATGTGGAGGATTCGGAGACTTAGGTGAGCTGCATCATCCGGAGGCGATCCGCAGCTGACAAAGTCTCCTTCGTACTGTACCTATTTCATTTAAATTTCCTTGTCCAGTTGTATTCCGGACAGGCTTGTAATGATTGTTGAATTCTTAGAAATTGCTCATGCACTTGTGACACCGGGTTCTGGGATATGTATTGGGATATAATTGCTTAAGTGTAATCTTTAAACCATTGTTTTAATTAACAGACTTTTATTTGGTTATTATGTAATGAAGTGAAAGGAAGTGTTTTCATAAATGTTTTAAACGGAAAGTTATTTCAATTAATCAATGTTTTGGCTTGCCTAACCTTGATGTCCGGTGCCATCACGACCTTAGAAATTTTGGGTTGTGACACTGACTTCTGAGAATTTGGGTATTATATGAAGGACTTATTCAACAAAAATTTTTTTAATTTGAAAAAGTCTTTGGGGCTTACGCCTCAAACGCTCGGGCGTACGCCTCGAACGCCCGGGCGTACACCCCGAATTGTTGGGCGTACGTTTCTTGAGACTTTCTCCCCACACCATCGCCTCGAGGTGTTTTTGGTGCTGTCACGACCCAAACTACCAAGTCGTGATGGCGCCTATCATGGTACTAGGACAGCCGACTCACTACCAAAACAACGCAATAAAAAAAACTTTCGAGCTACTTAGCAATAATTCTTTAATAAGAAATTCAAATCAAAGAAAATGTGAAAATAACGGTCCGCATCGTGTCAAGACCCAAAATCCATTAAGGTCGTGATGGCGCCGGACACCACTGTCGGGCAAGCCAGCACAAAATAGTTAAATTAAATTCCTATTTTAGTATTTTTGAAAATCGTTACTTTTTATTTCATTATATAAATCAAATAAAGTTACCGAGTAACAACGGTGTTTTAAATAATTCAATCGACAAATACATTCCAAAGTCATCCCAAAACCCGGTGTCACAAGTGCATGAGCAAAATTTTTAGGAAGTATACATGTGATACAATATTTGTCCGAAATACAAACTAGACAATGAAATAAAAAGTACAATACAATACATCTGAGGGAGACTATGCCGGCTGCGGGTCGGCTCGAGAGGTGCAGCTCACCCAAGTCCCCATATCAACCATGCCACGACGCCAAGCGGAGCCAATAAATGTACATGTACCTGTGCAACAAAATGCACGGCAAGTGTAGCATGAGTACGAAAACAACGTGTACTCAGTAAGTATCCCGCCTAACCTCGAAGAGGTAGTGACGAGAGGTCGACTTTGACACTTGCTAGAGCTCAATTCAATATAAACAAGGATGACACTAAGCATGGATATCATAGGTAAATAACAAATAGTGATAGGAGATAACAACTTCTTCCATATTTACAAATTTGAAGTCTTCGTCATGTCAATTATAATTCAAGGCCAGTAAACAGTTAAAATTCACATAAAATACTCGGCAAATATCATGTGCAAGTATGCCGAGGGTTGAACGGCTCGAACCAATGATAAATGTAAATTGTGCACTGCCAAAAGGTCGAACGGATCGAACCGTAGATGCATCTATTACCCCGCTCGCGAACCGATCATGCGACGCGGTCATATATAAATAATAGAGATATCTTGCTCACAAATCATACATGCGACTCAGGTATTCATAGATACACATATTCACACGATAAATTCACATTTTTATCAAGAAAAAAAAGAAATAGTTACTCAAGGAAGTGATAAAATTCTCTTTTAATGGACACGAAGATAACATTTAAATCTTTTCTGGAAATTCGTTTGCCAAGTTTGAGAAGATTTTAAATATTATAAATTTATCAGTAAGGTTACCAGTACGGCAAAATAAAGCATGCTTTACCAAGGAAAACAATTATCCAAGGAAAATCAATTCTCTTTCTAGACGATTAAGAAAATAAATTTTAACCTTCTTAGGTATTCAGTTACAAATTCGATAATATCAACAGTCTAATTTCATTAGCAAAATTACAAGTACAACACGTAAAGCATGCTAGTGGGTCCTAGACTACCTAAACACAAGCATAATAGTAGCTACGCACGGACTACCGTCACCTCGTGCGTACGACGCCAAAGCCACACCTCCGGATCCACACCTGCGGCCATTGTTGCGCAGGTGCGGTCACACCAGACACCAGCAGCCTTAGCCTTTCCCAACTTCCAAATTCGATCAGATAATAACCCGGAATCCACCCGGGGCCCCCGAGACCCCGTCCAATCCCACCAACCAGTCCCAAAACATAATGCGGACCTGCCCGAGGTCTCAAATAACATCAAATAACATCGAAACAATGGATCGCAACTCAATTCAATCCTTATGAACTTTGAAATTTCCAACTTCTACATTCGATGCCGAAACCTATCAAATCACGTCCGATTGACCCCAAATTTTGCACGCAAGTCACATTAAACATTACGGACCTGCTCCAACTTTTGGAATCGGAATCTGACCCCGATATCAAAATTTCCACTTTCGGTCGTACTTCTTAAAAACCTTCAAATTTCTAACTTTATCCAAATGACTCCAAAATGACCTGCAGACCTCTGAATTCAGTTCTGATCGCGCTCCTAACACCAGAATCACCATACGGAGATACTCCCAAACTCAGAATCCCAAACGGACATCAATAACACTGAAATGCACTTCAACCCAGACTTATGAAATTTCTTCCAAAATACTAACTTCCACAATATATGCTGAAACACTCCTGGGTCATCCAAAACCTGTTTCGAACGTACACCTAAGTCCGAAATCACCATACAAACCTGCTGGAACCTTCAAATCCAGATTCTGAGGTCGTTTACTCAAAAATCCAATCTTAGTCAATTCTTCCAACTTAAGGCTTCTGAAATGAGAACTTTCTTTCCAATTCGACTCCGAACTTCCCGAAATTCAACTCTAACCACACCTACGAGTCATAATACCTAAAATGAAGCTGCTCACGGCCTCAAATTGCCGAATGATGAGCTAGAGATCAAAACAACCGGTCGCACATCGGGTGTCACTAGTCATGAGAAACTCCTACAACTATTTGTAAACATCAAGACTAACATAGTCTGGAATTAATCAAGTACAACTAAGGGAAGATAAAGGAAGAGGAAAGCAGGTCCGTGATCGCCATGAAACCATTGCTAACTCCGAGAATCTACGTCAGAAATAACCAACAGCCTCAACCGTGTCTAGAGAACACCTGAATCTGCACACAAGGTGCAGGGAGTAACGTGAGTACGTCAACTCAGTAAGTAACAACCATAAATAAAGACTGAGCAGTAGTGATGAGCAGTAAAACACATAAAGTCCACCTCATGAAATCTCAGTAAAATACAACATGCTTTCAAATCAATATTTGTGTCAAATCATCTCCTTTAAAATCCAGTTCTGGTGAGAAATCATTTAAATTTATTTTTCAACAGTTTACAACAGAGTCTTAATGCAAAAGAGAGTGAAAATGATGAAATCAGCCCAAAACATCATTTATATGCATCAAAATAGAGTAATAAAATTGAGTTATGCAGTAAACAGGTTTAATCATAACTGAGTATAGATTTCCAATCAAAAACAGTGAGAGGATAGTAAGGAAAAGGTCCCTGAGGGTCCAAACAGTATTGGCACAAGGCCCAAACATGGCATTCAACCCAATTTACAGAAACTCTTTCTAAAGCACAAAGATATTATATAGTTTCAACAAAATACGCAACTCTGGCAGTTGCTACGGGACGGACCAAGTCACAATCCCCAACAGTGCACGCCCATCACCTAGCATGTGCGTCACCCCGAAATAGTAAAAAGGATATGAAATCTGGGGTTTCATACCCTCGGGACTAGATTTACAACTGTTACTTACCTCAAACCGTTCAAATCTCAACCCCACGATGCTCTTGCCTCTCGAATCGGCCTCCAAATGCTTTGAATCTATTCAAAATCAGTACAATACCATCAATATACGCTAATGAAATGAATTCCACAAGAAAAACTATCAAATTAGACCAAAATCCCGAATTCGGCTCAAACCCGGCCTCCAAGCCCACGTCTCGAAATCCGACAAAATTTACAAAACTAGAAAGCCCACTCACTCACGAGTCCAACCATACCAAACTTATCAAAATCCGACCTCATTTGGTCCCTCAAATCCCTAAATCAAACTCTCAAATTTCCAAGCCCTAATCTCCTCACTTTCATCCCTAATTTATACTAATTACATGATTAAACAACTGAAAATTATCATAATCACGAGTATTAGGATCAAGTGACTTACCTCAATAGAAACCCCCTTGATTCCATCTTCGAAACTCTCCAAAATCGACTCAAAAATGGTGAAGAATGACCCAAAATTCGCGAAGTCTTCTTTTTATACTTTCTGCCCAGGTCTTTCGCACATGCGGACCAATTCTCACTTCTGCGACACCGCACCTGCGGAAAATCCATCGCAGGTGCAGACTCACTTAGTATCCTAGGGTCCGCATCTGCGGAAAAATCTTGCACCTGCGCACTCGCACTCCACTTCTGTGGAAACTGACCAACTCCACCCTTCCCGCATATGTGGCCCCGGTCTCGCACCTGCGAGCCCGCAAATGCGACCATAATCTCGCACCTGCGCATCCTGCCTAGCCCTCCACTGCCCGCACCTGCGACTTCCCAGACGCACCTACGGTCAAACCCTCCCAGGTGCGATGACACCAACAGCAGCCAACTTCAGCAATTTCTCCAACTTTAAACTTGATCTGTTAACCACCCGAAACAAACCCGAGGTCCTCGGGACCTCAACCAATAATACAAACAATTCACACATCAGCATACGAACTTAGTCAAATCTTTGAATCACTCAAAACAACACCAAATTAACCTCGGATTCAAGCCTAAGAACTTCTAAACTTCCAAATTTTACAAACGATGCCTAAACCTACCAAACCTTGTCTGAATAACCTCTAATTGCACATACGTCACAAATGACACTACGAACCCACTCAAACTTCCGGAATTCCATTCCGACCTCGATATCAAATTTTCCACTGCTGACCGAAAATCACCAAATTTCCAATTTCGCCAATTCAAGCCTATTCTTACCACGGGCCTCCAAATTACATTCCAGATGCGCTCCTAAGTCCAAAATCACCTAACGGAGCTAACCGAACCATAAAATCCAAATCCGATATCTTTTACTCATCAGTCAACATCTGGTTGATTTTTTTTCAAATTAAACTTCTAAATAGGAGACTAAGTGTCTCATTCCGCTCCGAAACCCGAACCAACCGACCCGACACAACACAATACCATTGAATAGCACATAAAGAAGCAGAAGTGGGGGAATCAGGGATAAAATTATCGAAACGACCGGCAAGGTCGTTATATCCTCCCCCACTTAAACATACGTTCGTCCTCGAACGTGCTCAGAGTTATTCCAAAAGCCATCAAATTACCGACTTACCACGCACATACCCCGGGGTGATCCCACGTCACCCTATCCCATATAGGTTTGATAACACAGCATAATTAAAATTTCTTCATCCCACCTAGTCCAAGCCTTGGAATCCAAATTTCCACATCCGAATTTTCTATAAGATCAGAATCTCGTATCTACACATTGTATAAGTCTGAACAAGCTGTATCCAACCATAGACATAACTCCAGAGGAAATCACCTGATATCCCACATAACTCAAACACTTGTAGCTATAATCACAGTGGCTGCTCAGAACAACCTAATTTCGGTAACAACCTAACATCAAATAGAGACCCGTTCTAACACCTTCATATATTGCCAATGATGAAAGAAACACGCAAAAACCCATAATCATTCGTCGGATCAACAAGTGATGGAATTCCTTCTCCTTCGATAGGAACTATGGAAAATTTCTAAGTCGATCAGCATCGATATACTCCCAAATATACTGCAACCAGATCCGATAGCACCCATTCTAGGTCCAATGACCTTATCTCATCCACGCAACCACTCTAGTGAAATGACGCATCAATACATCTTAAAGCCACAACCCGTGCAATCCATACACCAATAAGAAACCACTCCAAAGGTACTCAAACATGGAAAATGACATCAAACAAGAGAACCATCCTGCAAGATCAACGGGTATCACCATAACGCAATGCTAAGAACTCCTCACACACCGCAGAACCAAAACACACGAATCAAACACACAAGGATCATATCTTAACATAACTTTGTTGCAATGCACGATCCCCATCCAAACGTTGGTCCATATTATATACCTTGCTCCTCCTATCTCAAAATCAATAACCACGCGAAATTCGACATCAAGTACTCAAAGTGCATTACGATAACCTCGGAGATGACGATACAATGCCACACAAAACCCAAAAAGACATAACCAATATGCCTCAATCCTACAATACCCAATTACTTACCTCACTCAAATTCCGCTATAAGACCACAATAGAACCGCACCATGTGTGCCTAAAATCAACGAATCACAACTCCTCGTAGCAGGGAAGAGTAACTCACAAAATATTCTAGAACACAAATAAGCCCAACAACAACTGAATGGCACGTCCCTCACGATAGCACTACGGAGACAATCAATCTAACTCGGTGCAAATACCAATCCCAAATGGGGACTACTAATGAACCCCAAATCAATTTGGTCATCCACAATAGACAAATAACCCTCCGAAGGTCCACAATGACTGAATCATAACACACATTATCCTCTGACTAACCTTGGTTATGTCTCCACAACCCACAACTATGAAATCATCTACTATTTAGATTCCCAGGCTCCAAATCCATAGACCACACAAATCACCATATCCGATCTCAACTCTGCCTCTTGAATGTCTAATACTTCTCCGATACACGATCATACCACGAGGAATACCCCTATAATCCGTATGTGTTACAAGGACAAGATTTGAATATCCGCAACCGACCAATCAGGAGAGTGTTGCCACACCAATGAAGTATCCATAAATCAAAACACAGTGCCCCTTCTGAAACTTACACCTTCATCAAGCCATACCTAGAAATAATATCATCTATCTGGTCATCTGAAATCGTTTATGCTGCCGAAAAATTCAGAACCTTCCTTTCAAAACCGCATCGTGACCTTGCACCTGCAAATCTTAATACTACACCTCACATCGCACCCATTACATCACCATATGAAAGATACGGCAGCTCTCAAAATCCACTCTGAGCCGCAAGCAACTACATACTCAATTAGCTAAGGACTTTCCATTTGATTCCATTGTAGAGAAAATTACAATATGCCACATGTCCCACGCACCAGTAGGAAATATACATCTGAAGCTATGGTAGAGACCATCAAGAACTCTCCAAAATCCATTTGCACTTAACCAAACCATCAGGACTGAATCCTTCTAACTCAACCAAGCTAAGCAATTCGCCAAAACCCAAAAGCATTGCCACGAATAACACGTAGAACCTTATCATATCATAAGCACCCAAAGAACCGATCTTACTCATTACCATGCCGATCCAATCTACTACCAAGTTGTCCTATTTCTCTGAGTTCCTTCCGAATTACTTTCAAATTGATATTTTTTCTTGCTAGAACACTATTATCCTTAACCATAACTCACCACACGAGACCCTAACATAAACCACACTGCCCTAAGGCTCATAAACCGCTGAATATTCTCTTAAGCACCCCAAAAGTACCACAACTCAAACACTTACTCTGAAGAGACTTTCTATGAATTTAAGATATTCTTTCCCTTTCCTGATACCAAAATGTAGAATCCACAACGATATAGAAATACCACAAATCTTGACGCCTTCCAATGTAAATCTCAGTTTCTAGCCAGATACACATCCTGAAGATTCCCAATTGTTATATATAAACCTTTAATCCATCAGAACCATTTTCGAGAGTCATTTACTCTGCTCAAATCCCAATTAAACCGATCAAGCGGACCGAACAACCTGTGCCCCCTATTAGCATACCAACACCCAAGGGAGTAACCCACACCCCGAAGCAACCAAGCAAATTCCTACTCCACACACTACATCCTTTATAAATACAACTCAATCATTCAATAAAACCCATTTACCCATAGAGTATAATACAACATATATTCAAAAATTTCCATTACTCGAATCATTCTCAAACTCCACCTCTGCAGGTCATAACTGATTCACCAGTATACCTCGAACTGAAACAAATACAACACATAATCGTGCAATAAAATTATCATTAGCAGACTCCCCCACTTGGCTCAAAGCCATAGATCAAGACAAACAATAACTCACAATGCCCGTACGTTATCACTGCCACAATACCGCAGTGAGATTCAACTAAATCCTTCATAAGTTCATATAACACAAACCATCTAATATCTCAAATCCTTTATAAATCTCGCATTCACTATTTTAATAGTCATGCCAACTTCCACAAGCGATCTAAACTCAAATTGCAACATATATTCATTTACTGGTAAAAGAGAACTTGCTACAAAACAGCATAAGGATCACGTAACCTCATGACACCCCACAGGAGATAACCTTACATGCTTATCCTCAAACCGATATCTCTCCATACCCTTCCAAAACCATATCTATTACACAATCACTTTATCCTCTCGCATTAAAACACAATCAATGCCTATCCTCGAGGCATCACAATACGCGACATAAGAACCTGAAGTTGATGGCAGAGCTAACATTAGAGTTATGACCAAAATTGTCTTGAGCTTTTGGAAGCCCTTATGGGTCAATTTGGTCGATGGCGAAGCAATAAATGAAAATTCCTCCACAAAGCGACGGTAGTAAACTTCAAAACCAAGAAACCTTCTAATCACCGTGGCTAAGGACAGTCTAGGACAACTCTGCATCGCCTTTATCTTCTTCATATCCACCTGAATACCCTCACTGGACACCACGTGGCCCAAGAATACTACTGAGCTGAGCCAAAATTCACACTTAGAGAACTTTGCAATAAGCTTCTCCTCCCTCAATCTCTGTAATAAAATCCTCAAAGGTTGAGCATGCTCCTCCTGGCTACGAAAGTACACCAGAATGTCATCAATGAATAAAGGAGTCCAAATATGGCTCAAATATGTCGCACCCTTTTTTTCATGCAAAATCGGGTTTCGACATTGACAACTCTTTTAAAAGGGAAGGAATGGTTATTAAAATAGAGTTTCCACCTAACGAATTAAGGTGCGTTAGGGCACCTATTGAAAATGACTCAGATTTACTAGTTGCATCACCAAAGATTGGGTAAGGGCTCAAATTACCTTGAGGAGAAGGTGTTAGGCACTCCTCGAGGTCCACAACGGTGGGTCTCGTCCGAACTCAAATCATGTGAATTAGTCTAACAGAGAAAAAATGGAATTATTTTAATAGGAATAGGGGGTCCTAAGTTTTTTAGCCTAAGGATCACCCTGTGCAACATAAATAATACTTCGTAACTTCCCCAGGACGCGGGTGGTACTCATATTGTTCAGCGGACAGAGACTATTATCTCATGCTACCCGATTACTATCTTTAAGTTATTTACCTAAAAGTGCTCTAATCAATTCTAAAGTGTACCCTATGCGTGCACTACCTGCCCTTACCTATGGCCCAGGAAGCATTTGGACCTCTATTTTGCATGGTTGTAGACTCAACATGGGTTTCTCAAAATGGTAAAACTAGGCGACATACAAAAACAAGATGGACTTTCATATAAAAGCAAATAGGGGCTTATATTATCCTCCACACATTAGGCAGCAAATGCACGCAAATAGATTAGGCGTATTGATAGTTTCAACAGTTAAGGTTATTAGATCCTATAGACATGCTCTCTATGTGATTCTGGATTTTAATCATTCTAGCAGTTATGTAAATCAATTCCTAAGTGACTGCGTAGTTTCATACTGATTACAAGTAGAAGGGGTTAAATATATAGACATTGCATCTAGGCGATTTATTCAGCAGTTGACAGTGATAACAACGAAGGATATTCAGAACTACTCAGTTGTTCCTATAGGCATGCTTTCTAGTGACATTTAGCAAAACACTATATGAAGTTCCAGTTTTAGTATTTATCACAGATGGTGATTACCCTATAGACATGAGTTCTACCTTTGATGATTGAAATTGCTATTAGTTCTTATAGACACGCATACTAACTGAGCAAGTGTGACACTCGATTAAACCTACATGCATGATTTCTAAAGAGGCAGATTTGAATATGGTGCAATGTAAGTTGATTTTTAGTTATTTTATTTCCTATAGGCATGGTGTCTAATCATGTAAAGCAAAGTAGGCAGGATATTCAAAGAACTTATTTGAGCCAAAGCAAATCCCTATAGGCAGGTTATCTACAGAGCATGTTTGAGCTAAAGTAACCCCATATAGGCAGGTTATCTAACATGCAATAGCAAACAGAGCAAACATCTGGATGATGTGATCGTTAAGTCCAGAACCCAAAACGACCATGTGCAACATTTGAGAAAATTCTTCGAACGCCTGCGCAAGTATAATTTGAAGTTAAACCCATCCAAATGCGCTTTCGGAGTTCCATCCGGAAAATTACTGGGATTTATAGTCAGTCGACGGGGCATCGAGCTCGATCCGACAAAGATAAAATCCATCTGGGACCTCCCACCCCCGAGAACCAAGAAGGAAGTCATGAGTCTGTTGGGTAGGTTGAATTACATCAGCAGGTTCATCGCTCAGTTGACCTCAACATGTGAGCCTATATTCAAGCTATTGAAAAAAGATGCGGCCATCGAGTGGACAGACGAATGCCAGGGCGCTTTTGACAAGATCAAAGAATATCTGTCAAACCCACCGGTGTTAGTCCCACCAGAACCAGGGAGGCCTTTGTTCCTATACCTGACTGTGCTAGAAAATTCCTTTGGGTGTATTCTCGGGCAACACGATGCGACCGGGAGGAAAGAGCAAGCCATTTATTACTTAACTAAGAAATTCACAAGCTACGAGGCCAAATATTCTCAGTTAGAAAAGACTTGATGCGCTTTAACTTGGGTAGCTCAAAAGCTCAGACATTATCTAATGGCTTACACCACCTACCTCATCATGAGGCTGGATCCTTTGAAGTACATATTCCAAAAGCCAATGCCCACCGGGAGATTAGCCAAATGGAAAATCTTGCTCACAGAATTCGATATTGTCTATGTCACTCGCACGGCTATGAAAGCTCAAGCATTGGCCGATCATCTAGCCAAAAATCCGGTCGATGACGAATATCAACCTTTAAGAACTTACTTTCCGGATGAAGAAATCAATTCCGTTGAAGTAATCTCGGAAGGTGCCGACACCTGG